>JAJOOD010003472.1:0-16712 GCA_029582525.1 Solanum tacnaense
ACTCTCTCTCTCTCTCTCTATATATATATATATATATATATATATATAGAGAGAGAGAGAGAGAGAGAGAGATTCTTAAACAAAAATACAGGGTGTTGGTGGAAAAGGCTTGTGTCTCCAAAAATCGAGTGGGTTGTCTAGATTCTTGGTACAGGTTCGAAAGATTCTTAAAATATTTTCTACTCCTTGGAACCTCCAAGTAACTTTTTCTTTTTCATGACGGAGAGTTCTTAACAATATTTATGTTAGGAAAGCGTACAAAAAAATCTATTTTTTCCCTATTTTCTCGTGCCAGAAAGTGATTGCTCAGAATTAATACATCAAAATTATTCATTTGCATCAGAATCAAAGTAGACAATTGTTCTACTTTAATTTGATAGTGAACATTTTATCTCTCAATGTGAAATTTGTTGGTGTGAGTTCGTATTTAGTAGAGCTCCAATATAGGTACGACATCTTGAACATGATAATTTTATGTAAAATTGTTATAGGAAATCTAATTTTATTTTATGTTACTACGACTTTAATACAACGAAGGAAAGAAGTGAACGGTGAATGGTGACAGTAACTTAAATAAACAGATGGGGACCCAACTCATAGAGTTTAATCTTTAATTTTATATGTCCATCAAGTAATCAAATAAACGAATAAGATTTGCCCAACATTTCTATTATATTAAAGAGTCATTTAATCTTAAATTTTATATGTCCATCATTGTAGACTTGTAAGTCAAGATCCATACACTAAGTAATCAATTAAAAATTTAAAGGATTTTTGACTTCAAATGTTGTTATCAAACAATAATACTCTAATCCTAACAAATCAAACTCTTCTTGATTTTATTGCATGAAATGTTTTTGTCAAGATATCTACACCAATTTGTACTCTTGTAGACTTTTCTTTCTATTCTAAGAATTGAAGTTGATTAAATAACTATTTTGTTCCCTATGTAAATGACAACTCTAAAATTGACTAGGTAACCTTCCTGGAAATGTTTACTCCAAAGCACCTGAAGCAAAATTTTCTTTGCTTTATTTTGTGCTATATATACCTCATCAACGTTGTTGCACATAGGAACATAGCAAATATTTTTTGATTTCAGAGCAAAAATGGGTAATGGACAACTATCATTGTTTTTTATTTATGCCTTTCTCAGTCAACTATTTGGTTTCTCTTCGGCCTTATTTCATTTGTGCCCCAAAGATCAAGCTCTTGTCCTTCTATAGTTTAAGCACATGTTTACCATAACTCCTTATGTTTCTTATTGTTTCTATAAAACAACATACCAAAATATTGAGTCATATCCAAAGATGGTTACATGGAATACAAGCACTGATTGTTGCTCATGGGCGGGAGTTTATTGTGACGAGATGACGGGAAGTGATTGAGCTTGACCTTAGTTGCCGCCAACTTCAAGGCAAGTTTCATCCCAACAATAGCCTTTTTCAACTCTCCACTCCTAAAAGGCTTGATTTGTCTCGTAATGATTTCTCTAGGTTGCACATTTCACCTAAATTTAGTGACCTTTCTTGCTTGAGGCATCTTGATCTATCAGATTCGAATATGTCAGGTCCGATCCCTTCTGAAATCTCTCACCTTTCAAAATTGGAAGTTCTACGAATCTCGAGAGACAATGCACATGATCAAGATGGACTTCACATGAGTTTGCTTCGGATTTTTTATGTGAGCAATGATGCTTATCGTGACCAACGACACTAACCTACGGTACGAGTGTCTACGATCATCGATAATAAAGTAAACCAACCAAGGATTGGGGTGGTGTCCCAAGGGAGTGGTAGTCAAAATAGTAGTTAATTAGAATTTCATTCTAATTAGTCGTAGCTAAAGAGATTTGCGAATAAAAACATTGTAAACTTTGGGGGTGACACGAAAGTGTCAAATATCAAATGGGGTTTTGTCATAGGTAGTAAAAAAAACAAAAAACACAAGAAAATCAAGTATGGGGAAAAGTTCTTGGGGTATGACCGCAATACAAGTTGAGATTCGCCCTTTTTCTGGTTCATCGCCTTTTGTGCTTTGCCTTCAACATGTTTGTGTCCTGGATCATTGGGCGGTATATTTCTGCTTCGCGGAACTGATCGGCAATGCGCCGACTGCTCCTTTCATCGCCATTTGATCCTCTTCCTTCAGGGCTTCGCGTACTAGAACAAAGGGAGAAGTTCGTCCCTTCGGCAATTCGCCAAGTGTGTTTGGCGACGCTCAGGCTTCAGATTCTTCGTTTTCATCAGCCTTTTTGTTCCTTTTGCGCCTAAGTGTCCATGCTTCCACTAAAACTTCAAATACCTGAAACTTAAGCATTTTCATCAGATATTGAGATAAAATAAAGCATTTGAGGACACTATTTCTATTAAAATAAAGCCCTAAATGAGTCCAATTTGAGGACTCATCAAGACCCCCAACTTGAACTTTTGCTTGTCGTCAAGTAAAACTCAAGTTCAACAGTTCAAATAGGATGTCTCAACTAGTGCTACACAAGACTCAATCATGAACGTACACAACAAGACTCAAACTACTTATGCGAAGATTCAATTATGTGCTAAAAGATTCAAGTTGTGACACACCATTACCAAATATTTTCATGCCCGTAATACTTGCTACTCATGCAAGTTCAAACTTAACAAAACTATCTAAATGCCCTCACACAAAGAATGATTCCATAATCACACAGAAAGGTCTAATCATTTAAAGCTCAGGAATCAGATGCAATGCTCACACTAAAAAAAGAGGAATACAATGCATGTTTTCACCCATAGGTTTGACCTTATTTTCCAATCAATCTTCGGTTCGGCTCACTAAAGATCAAAAAGGTCTTTCTAAGGCTTGTAATGAGGCTGAGTGCAAATGTATGGTCATTTAGGCTCAATGATATTTTACTCATGAGATGTGGTATTCTCTAGGCATCCCCTTCTTTTCCTTTATCAATTATTTTTCTAGTGGTTCTAAGTCATCTTTTTATTCACCTCCATGGATTGCTTGGAAACCCAATTTCTTTTGTACTTTTATTCCACAACTTTTGTTTTTCATTCCTTTTTTTTAAATGGAGGGTTTCCAGTTTTCCGAAACACCATGGATTAAGGGGGACTTTTCTTGCACTTCTTGACTTCTCCTTTTCCTTTTTCTCCACACCCCCAACTTAGGCTTTTGGCCTAAGTTGGCTCTTCACTAAACCACAAATCAAGAGGATTATATGTACTGGATCAAGTAAGGTCTAGGGTTCATCAATGTTCTTTCAAAGAATGGTAAGGTTCAAAGGGTGTTCAAAAGATCTTCACACGCTTACGGGTAGGCCACAACAGAGGTATATCTGAAATTGGCTCACACTCTTCAAAAGTTGCCTAAGATCATCTAAAGAGCACACCTTACTAAATCAATCAGACTAACGGGGTAAATTCTAGGTTTATTCATGCAAGGTTCAAAGTAAGCTCATCACACAAGGCATCGACACTCAAGTCAAACAAGACTTCACACTTTCACTAGTGTGCAACGGTCATTACAACAGAATCAATTTGAGAAATGGCTAAGCACAACGAGATGCAAAAAGTTCACATATTGTCTATGCAACTTCATTTGTTCTCGTCGTAGCCGCACATTCATGTTTGTTCAATTGAGAGAACTATTCAAATAATCAGTATTTGAGTGAAATTGAGACACGAATTTGTACGAGATCAGCCACTTTCAACACAAGAGGTGGCGAAAATTTTCGAAAGATGAAATTTTTTCGGAAGGGTCATAATCTTTTCAAATTAAAAACATAAAGGAGCCATAACCTCAAGCATCCACGAAAAGCAGTATAAGCTAAAATTAAAAGGAACAGATAACCCAAGTGTACACAAAAACACAAATATTCATAACAAGCAAACAAAGGTAAGCCTCACCCCACCACAATAAAAGGCATATGTCCTCAAATGCAATTTATAAGTATCCAACAGTAAAAGTAAAAAAATACAAAGAAAGAGGTAAAGAGGGAATCCTATCTACACGCTTGCTCCATCTGTCGGGGTATTGGTACCCGATTTATTAGCCTGATATTCGACAATGGTCCCCGGGTTGTCATTTTGGTTCTCATTGTGTTCATTTGCCTTATTTTCTGCGGCGATGTTAGCAGCAACTGTTTTGTCCCCTTCATGGCTCTCCAAAAATGAGTTTATAACCGTGTAGACTCCGCGTTTCCACGATGGAATAGTGGGATCAATGGGGACCCTTCTGCTGGAGCTTGCTTTTTTACTTTCTCTTCTCTCTTTTGCCAATTCTACTATCTTTTCGTCTCTTTTGAAATCTCTTGCTCTTTTATGTCGGGGTGGCATATTTCTTCCTGCGACCTTTGGTCTAGCCATTTATGTAAAAAACTTCGAGCCAAAGTAAGATAGTATTTAAACAGGGCAGGGGATTCCTGGGTGTAGAATTGCTTCACCAAAATAGTTGGTGAAGTGCACATCCATTTAAGCGCTTCGCTGAAAATGATGCATAGATAGTACAAGGGTACAGACAAAAGGGTAGATAATGGGGCTTTCGGCGAGTTGCCGAGTGTGTGTGCTTGGCGACATCAGACTTACCGCTGAAAGTAATAGATCAATCAATACATGCAGTATTCAATTAAAGGCGAAATGGGGATGTTAGGCGAACCGCCGAGCAGTTCGGCGAGCTCGATTCAGCTCGCCAAATTACCCAACGTGTCTATTTTCAACCCATTTCTTTCAAGTTCAACCCCGCAACCCCTGATAACGAAATCAAAGCATGCATACATAAAATTTACACAAGACCCATACTTCCTATCACCCCAGACTACTCAAACTTCTTCCGGTTTTGCCAACTTTGGCCATTTAACTGCGATTACCCTTAAGAATGTTGTCACCCATTCCCTCATTGAGCAATTTTCGTTATTTAGCACAAATGTTGGCTACTTAGACTTCACCCAATCAACCTAACAACGAGTATGAGACACCTATTTTGAGTTCATTCAAAATCATAACACGAGCACTAAAGCATTCAATTATTAAAACAATTTAGGCAAAGGTTTCGACTTGAAAAGTGCATCACGATAACCTATGACTATCAGAGAGGCCCAGCACACGTCAACCTGATACTACAATTGCAAAAGAGTTCAAAAGCTTTTTTTAAAAAAAATTGGAGTTTTAGAGACTAACTTTAATACTAATCAAATTGTTTTTGAAACGCTATACAACAAAGAAATCCAACCCCAAGCACTAATTATCGACTACAATACTAAAGGCAAGCAATAATCTAGAAAATATTACCTTGATGTGAAGTTGAGAAGTTTAAAAGGAGGGAGAGTGGGAAAATTTAAAAATTCTGAGATTTTTCGCACTTTATAACCGTTTAGTTCTTGTCCATTCGGCGATGTTAGTCAACTCACCGACCCACTCAGTGGTCCGCCAAGTGGTCATTTATCCCGCCCTTTCTTCAAAATCTTCAATCTGGGGTGAGATCGGTGGTCTACATCGAGATCGCCAAGCAGGTTGGTGATGCGCCGAGCTGCTTTTTCAGTTCGCCGAGTTTTACAGGCTCTGTACAACTCTTGTATTGAGCCAAACGGCGGATCCAGTCGGGCTCGCCGACCTGTTTAGCGACTCATGGAATGGACTTACTGCTCGCCAACGTGAGAGTTTCCACACTTTCCTCGATTTATCTGCAACATCAACACACCATTATTTATAAAAGTAAAATCCTAAATTTTAACAACCTTGGGTTGCCTCCCGAGAAGCGCCTTATTTAACGTCGTGGCTCGACATAAGCTATCAGTCAATCATCATAAATGGGGTTTGACCTAACGCTATTAGGTAACCCTTATTCACTGCTAGGGCAGAGATGCGGCAATGCGTGGTCCAATAGGTCTTTAATCAACTTGATTGATATCGAGTGAGAAACAATCATTAGATTCAACACCTCCATGCTCTCCTTCATCGCCTCTAGCATTCTATCTTGCTCATGAAGTGTTTGGAGAATGATCAATAGCGTATTATTGATACACTTTTTCTCATCACTCCTAGAGCTTTCTTGCTCATGAGGAAGCGGATGCTTCCCTTGGCGTTTACACTGGTTTTCCACCTCCTTTATTTTGGTGGCCAAGTCATTCCCTTGAAATACCAGCGCCTTTAACTTGGAGTCACCCTTGACTCCTTGATTTATCTTAACTGACTTGCTACCCCTTCCCTCAACAATGCTAAGGTACCGGCACACGCAAACAACTAAAAAGAAAAACAAAACTAACAGTAAAATTAGTAAAACTACACTAAAAAGAACAAAAAACTCGAGTTAACTAAATTTTAACGTGGCACCACTCCTCGGTAGCAATGCCATTTTGATGCTTATCGTGACCAACGACACTAACCTACGGTACGAGTGTCTACGATCGTCGATAATATAGTAACCCAACCAAGGGTTGGGGTCGTGTTCCAACGGAGTGGTAGTGTAAATAGTAGTTAATTAGAATTTAATTCTAATTAGTCGTAGCTAAAGAGATTTACAAATAAAAACATTGTAAATTTGGGGGGTGACACGAAAGTGTCAAATATCAAAAGGGGTTTTGTCACAAGTAGTAAAAACAACAAAAATAACAACAAAATCAAGTATGGGGAAATGTTCTTGGGGTGTGACCGCAATACAAGTTGAGATAAATAGTTGGGTACATGCTTTCGATATAAAATTTGCAGGATAATAGTGACTAGGCTAAGCTTTAGATGGAAATAAGTTCCCTCTCGGGCAACTTACCCCGTTTCAAATGTGTTCCTCTCGGACACCCATTTTCCGCATGAAGGCCAGCCTACGCCTTACCCTACTCACTCTCTCGAGCTGAGTGTTAGGGTATGGGACTAGGGCTCACCCTCTCGGGCTGAACCACATGTCGACCCACTCATTAGGCCTTCAGTCTAGCGGTCTTGGTTTCGCGACCTCGCTCTCGGGCAAGAGAAAAACAAATGGGCGGATTTGTATTTGTAACTACAAACCCATTAAATTAAACCACAACCACTAGGTGAAATCACCATTAAAATACATCTAACCTATCAGCAAGCAAGACCCAACAATAATATCAACACATATTTGCTAAATCACACCCCAAGAATGAAGATTTTTAGCCACACATCAAGGGATAACAAAATACACCTAAAATGGTAATAAAATGAAATGGGCATAAGAAATTAAACCTTAATTTAAGCAAAGGAAGAAGAATATAAAAGACCCACTCCCAACTTTGGGAAGTTGAACTCCTTTCTTCAAGTCTCTCACAAAACCTTCTCCAAATTTGAGAGAAAAAAAATACTAAAACTGATGTTCTAAAAGTGAAAATTAACAATAATGTTAGGACCTTTAAAAATAGCAACTAAGGCTAGTATTTATAATTTTCAGATTAAATGTTGCGGTGGATCATTAGGCGAGGTTAGTGTGAATCGCCGATCGACTAGGCGATTCGCCCTTCTTCTGGTTCATCTTCTTTTGTGCTTTTCCTTCAGCATGTTTGTGTCCTGGATCATTGGGCGGTATACTTCTGCTTCGCAAAACTGATCGGCGACGCGCCGACTGCTCCTTTCATCGCCAGTTGATCCTCTTCCTTCAGGGCTTCGCGTACTGGAACAAAGGGAGAAGTGCGTCCCTTCGACGATTTGCCAAGGGTGTTTGGCGACGCTCAGGGTTCAGGTTCTTCGTTTTCTTCGGCCTTTTTGTTCCTTTTGCGCCCAAGTGTCCATTCTTCCACTAAAACTTCAAATACCTAAAACTGAAGCGTTTTCATCAGATATTGAGATAAAATAAGCATTTGAGGTCACTATTTCTATTAAAATAAAGCCCTAAATGAGTCCAATTTGAGGACTCATCAACACCCCAACTTAAACTTCTGTTTGTCCTCAAGTAAAACTCAAGTTTAGCAGTTCAAATAGGATGTCTCAACTAGTGCTACACAAGACTCAATCATGAACGTACACAACAAGACTCAAACTACTTATGCGAAGATTCAATTATGTACTCAAAGATTCAAGTTATGACACACCATTACCAAATATTTTCAAACTCGCAATACTTGCTACTCATGCAAGTTCAAGCTCAACAAAAGTATCTAAATGCCCTCACACAAAGAATGATTCCATAATCACACATAAAGGTCTAATCATTTAATGCTCAGGAATCAGATGCAATTCTCACACACAAAAAAGAGGAACACACTTCATGTTTTCACCCATAGGCTTGACCTTATTTTCGAATCGATCTTTGGTTCGGCTCACTCAAGATCAAAAAGTTCTTTCTAAGGCTTGTAATGGGGCTGAGTGCAAAGGTTTGGTCATTTAGGCACAGTGGCATTTTCCTCATGAGATGTGGTATTCTCAAGGCATTCCCTTCTTTTCCTTTATCAATTCTTTTTCTAGTGCTTCTAAGTCATCTTTTTATTCACCTCCATGGAATGCTTGGAAACCCAATTTCTTTTGTACTTTCATTCCACGACGTTTCTTTTTCATTCTTTTCTGTTCTTTTTTTTCTTATATGGAGGGTTTCCATTTTTCCGCAACACCATGGGTTAAGGGAGACTTTTCTTGCACTTCTTGACTTCTCCTTTTCCTTTTTCACCACACGCCCAACTTAGGCTTTTGGCCTAAGTTGGCTATTCACTAAACCACAAGTCAAGAGCATTATAGGTAGTGGATCAAGTAAGGTCTACGGTTCATCAAGGTTCTTTCAAAGAAAGGTAAGGCTCACAAGGTGTTGAAGAGAGTTTCACATGCTTATGGGTAGGCCACAAAAGAGGTATATGTCAAATTGGCTCACACTCTTCAAAAGTTTCCTAAGATCATCTCAAGAGCACACCTTACTAAATCAATCAGACTAACGGGGTAAATTCTAGGTTTATTCATGCAAGGTTCAAAGTAAGCTCATCACATAAAGCATCGACACTTAAGCCAAACAAGACTACACACTTTCACTAGTGTGCAACGGTCATTACAAGAGAATCAATTTGAGAAATGGCTAATCACAACGAGATGCAAAGAGTTCACATACTGTCTATGCAACTTCATTTGTTCTCGTCAGAGCCGCACATTCATGTTTGTTCGATTGAGAGAACTATTTAAGTAATCGGTATTTGAGCGAAACCGAGACTCGAATTTGTACGGGAACAACCACTTTCAACACAAGATGTGGCGAAAATTTTCAAAAAATGAAATTTTTTCGGAAGGGTCAAAATCTTTTTGCAAATGTAAAACATAAAGGAGCCATAAGCTCAAGCATCCACGAAAAGCAGTATAAGCAAAAATTAGAAGGAACAGACAACCCAAATGTACACAAAAACACAAATATCCACAACAAGCAAACAAAGGTGAGCCTCACCCCACCACAATAAAAGGCGTTTGTCCTCAAATGCAATTTATAAGTATCCAACAGTAAAAGTAAAGAAAGAACAGAGAAAGAGGTAAATAGGGTATCCTGTCTACATGCTTTCTCCGTCTGTCGGGGTATTGTTTCCTGATACATTAGCCTGAAATTTGACAATGGTCCCCGCGTTGTCATTCTAGTTCTCATTGTGTTCATTTGCCTTAGCTTCTGCGGCGATGTTAGTAGTAACCATTATGTCCCCTTCATGGCTCACCAAAAAGGAGTTTATAGACGTGTAGACTCCGCGTTTCCACGAAGGAATAGTGTGATCAATGGGGACCCTTCTGCTGGAGCTTGCTTACTTACTTTCTCTTCTCGCTTTTGCCAATTCTACTATCTTTTCATCTCTTTTTAAATGTATTGCTCTTATATGTCAGGGTAGCATATCTCTCCCTGCAACTTTTGGTCTAGCCATTTTTGTAAAAGATTTCGAGCCAAAGATAGATAGTATTTAAATAAGGGGAGGGGAGTCCTGGGTGTAAAATTGCAACACCAAAATAGTTGATTAAGTGCACATGCATTTAAGCGCTTCGCTGAAAATGATGCATAGATGGTACAAGGGTTGTAACACCCCGGAAATTCTATGAGTAAGTTAGAGCCTCACCTTATGAATAATGACTTAAAAATAGTTAAAATGATGTTTCTAAACCTTAAGTAATGCAATTGACTTGGTTTGGAAGAGTAGAAGTCTAAATGTCAAGAAACGACCAAGACGTCCGGAAACTAGAGAAGAATGTGTTCTAGTGTGTCCTAAGGTTTTGGGAAGGTTTGGGACTTTCGTATGCTAGTATAATCTGGTGAAAAGGTTTAAAATAGGTAACTATATGTTCCTAGGGTCAAAACGTTCGAATACAACTCCCTGGGACCACACTAAGGGGCCCCGAGGACGACCCCAACCTTGGCCAAGCAAGTTGCCAAGGCAGGTTGCAAGTTGTGCTTAGAGGGAATAAGGGCGCGTCGCGCACTGTCTCCCCCAAGGAGAAAAATTTCAGTTCGCGACGCGGACTCTACTGTCTGGAAATTTAATTCCAAATATCTTCAGGGAACAGCTCCGCATCGCAGACTTGTTCCGCGACGAACATGCAGAAATTCAGAAATCTATTTTTACTTCATTAAAGATTCCATTTAAGTGAGGGGTATTTAGGGTACTTTAGGGGACGTGTATTTAATGATTTTTAAGTCAATTTACCTCACTTTTATCACTCAAACACAAAACCCCAAAGATCTAAACCTAAAGTTCCTCCTTCTCTCTACTCTCTCTCTCTTCTCAAGAACTCTATTGAAGAAGATTGGAACTTCAAGAAGAAGACCAACTCCCCAAGGTTTCAACTCAGATTTTCGTGGTTAATTCATCTATAAGGTATGGTTGCTTATCACTCTTGGAATTCCTTTCCCCAAGAGGCCCTTTCAAGATGAATTTCAAAATCTCCAATTTCTAAGTTTCAATCCAAAAATGTGGGTCTTCTTTCTAAAGTGAAATTGATGTGATAAACTGACTTTGATTGATGTTATATGAACAATTATGGATGAATTTATGTTGTATTGGTGGTTCCTTGAAGAATTCCCCATGAGACCCATGGTTCTCCTTATTTTCCTAATTATAACCCTAGTTTGTGTTGGCTAATGATTGAAGGCTATGAATTGAATGTGATGTTTTGTAATTCATGTTTGTATGATGATTCTACCCTAGATTATGTATAATTTCTATGAAATTAGGGTTGAGTAATTGAATGAAGACTTGAAGGCTATGAAGGGAATATGTCAATTGCTTATATTGATGTTGATTATGTTATTATTTCATGAATTGCCTTGTGTTATGTATTGGTTATGAATTTCTTGGTAATTGAAGTATGGATGTCTCACGAAGGGTAAGAAGGTATGCAGGTTGGTTCTTCTTTGAACTCAAGTATCAAAGGTGATTTACTTAGATTGTAATGATGCTATACCTAATGTGTTATTGTGGTATTGATGACCTAGTTTCCTCATCCTTAACCCTCTACACTTGAATTAGCTATGAAGTATGTATGTATATTATGGTATGATTGCTATATGATTGAAAGGTAGTTCTCATGATTGTAGTGTAATGTAAAGTGAAAGGTTTACTCACTTGCTAAGTGTTTCTAAAGTGAAAGGATTGTACTCACTTATGAACACATATGAGCTATTATGATAAGATGTCTACATAAGAGTCTAGTAAAGGCTAATGTGAACTTATGTGATGACTAAAGATGATTACAAAAGGGAATCAGATGCTTAGAACTGTAAGGGAAAGTAAATGAGATGGGGGTCTCACGTTTAGTACGTTCGGCTCCCCACATGGGTTTCCTCACGTTTAGCAAGTGCGGATTACCTACGGTATGTGTTGTCTCATGAGATGGAAATCCCCACGTTTAGTAAGTTAGGGTTTTTAGAAGTAATCTCCTTGACCCTTAACTATGTGCCCACATAGGACTCTAGCTTAGTGGATCCACCTAGATAGCTATGTACGAATGGTTACACCTTAGGAAAGTGTTAACCCTCTCTTTTCGGTGTGGATGTAGAACACCGGATTCCATGTAGCTCTCATGGTCTATGTCGGTTAATGCAATATTTCCCTAATGTAAAAGTAAATGAAGGTATGAAAGATGTGAACTCTTACTAGGGCTTTCTTAAGGGTTTCTACATAGTGTAAGAGAGGGTATGGGACTTCTCTTGCACATTGCACTTGTGGGATCCTAAGAGATGGTTGTAGTAGTGTTCTCTTATGGTTTTGATGATTATGACTTATGTATGTTGAAGCTATGTTATGTATGATTATTATGGATATGGTAAGTTATGATGAAATATGATCTTATGAATGTATGCATGAAGTAGGTTGCTTAATGTGGTACTTGGCTTTTAATAGGGTTATGGGTTTCTATTCTTTGCATTGCACTAGTATTGCCTGGGCTGTCTACATGTTGGGATGATATTATGTTGGTTTGGACTATGATACTTAATTTGTGTGCATATTGGATTTACTTGGCAAAAATCATGTTTTGAATAAAATGTCCTTTTATGCATGTTTCAATGGTTTTTATGCATAGTAGCCATACTTAGTACGTGTGTTGTACTAACCTATATTTTCTCCCTTTTTCCCAAACATTTAGGTTCGGGCCATTGAGGATTCAAGCTTACTTTTCAAGACACTTGGAGTTGCTTCCCTAAGTTGGTGAGTCCTCAAGTCCAAGGATAAGACCCTATGATCTAGCTTCTATGTTTAGTTCATTGCTTATGTTGAAAGACATTGTTGTACTTCCTATTTTCAAGACTTCTTATTGATGTAAGGGATAAGTCCCATTTTCGATACTTCTTTGTCTAGATGGTGCATTGTGATGAAGTTAGATTCTATTTTTCATATATGAAGTAAAGTTGAACTTCCAAAGTAAAAGTTTTAAATTTTCCGTGATTTTATTCTATGATACATGTTATATGCTAAGGGATTGTATAAGACCTCTTAGAGGTCGAATATGCCGGTAACGACTAGGGGGTGCTTCCGGTCGTTAGAATCTTGGTATCAGAGCATAAGGTTGAGAATAATGTAGGATTCATGTCACAAGATACCACGTCGAGTAGAGTCTTGTTCATAGGTGTGAAGCGCGCCACACTTATGAATGAGAGGCTACGAAATGCTTAGGAACTTTCAGTCTTTTGTTATTCCATAGTTGTGCCTAAGAGTCTTAACTCTATTTAGGCCTTTACTTCTAATCCTTCTCTTGTGCTTATAGGCAATGAATGCAAGAAGGAACAACGCAAGGAGGGCCGGTGAGGAGAATGTGAATGAGGTGGTTCCCCCTTTAGCTCCTCAAAACCCTCAAGTTCCTATTTAAGAAGGGGCTGTGTCTAATGTTGAGATAAGGTCGGCTATTTATAATTTGACTCAAGTGTTGGCCAATCAAGTTGCAAGGGATGCTAGGGTGCAAGTGAACCCCAATGCTAGCACTACCGCTTCTAGGATAAGGGATTTCACAAGGATGAATCCCACTACTTTCTTTGGCTCCAAAGTGGTAGAAGATCCACAAGGGTTCATTGATGAAGTGTTTAAGGTTCTAGAGGCTATGGGTGTGTCTTCTCAAGAAAAGGTGGAGTTAGCTGCCTATCAACTCAATGATGTGGAACAAGTGTGGTATGAACAATGGAAGGAGGGGAGACCTATTAGAGAGGGTCCGATAAGTTGGGCTACATTCAAGATGGCTTTTATTGATAGGTTTTTCCCCTTGGGACTAAGGGAGAGGAAAATGCAAGAATTCATCAATCTCTGTCAAGAGGGCATGAGTGTGAAGGAGTATGGCCTCAAGTTCACTCAATTGTCCAAGCATGCTCCTACTTTGGCGTCGGACTCTAGAGCTACAATGAACAAATTTGTTATGGGTGTATCCGATCTTGTGGTGAATGAATGTAGGTCGGCTATGCTAATCCCAAGCATGGACATTTCTCGCCTTATGGTTCATGCCGAGCAAATTGAGGAGCAAAAGCTTAAGCGAGTTGGTAGAGAATTGAAGAGGTCAAGGGTCGATGATGGAAATTCTTCTAAGGTTAGGTTTGAAATCCAAGATAAGTCAAAGTTCAAAAGGAGGTTTTCTAACCAAGGTCTTCCTAACACTCCAAGGGTCAACAAAGGTAAAGTTTCTACCCCCAAGCCTCAAGAAGCAAGAGGTGGTGGTCCTTTTGTTGAGAAGCCTATTTGTGCAAAGTGTGGTTGAAAACATGAAGGCAAGTGCCTAGTTGGCACGGGTAATTGCTATGGTTGTGGTAAGAGCGGCCACATGAGGAGGGACTGCCCTATGCTAAAGGCTCAAGGAAGGGAAAATGCTCAAGCACAAGCAAGTGGCCCAAATCCCGATGCTCCTAAGAAGAATCGCTTCTATGCTCTCCAATCCCGAGGTGATCAAGAGAGCTCTCCGGATGTTGTGATTGGTATGCTACAAGTATTTTCAATTAATGTTTATGCATTATTGGATCCCGGTGCCAATTTGTTTTTTGTAACCCCTTTAGTGGCTATAAAGTTTGATATGCTTCCCGATGTCTTAGATAAACCCTTTTCGGTTTCTACCCCGGTGGGTGATTCCATAGTTGCTAAAAGTCTCTATAGGGGTTGTCCCATATCTTTGCCCAATAGAGTCACTTTGGTTGATTTGGTGGAACTTGAGATGTTAGACTTTGATGTTATATTAGGGATAGATTGGCTTCATGCTTGTTTTGCATCCATAGATTGTAGGACCCGAATTGTGAAGTTTCAATTTCCTAATGAACCCATTTTAGAATGGAAGGGAGGAAATTCCGTTCCTAGGGGAATGATCATTTCATGTCTAAAAGCTTGTAAGTTGATTTCTAAGGGTTGTCTCTATCATATTGTGAGGGTCAAGGATCTTGAGTCTGAGATTCCTCCTTTGGAGTCGGTCCCCGTAGTGAAGGATTTTCCGTAAGTATTTCCCAATGACTTACCCGGGATTCCTCCCGAACGGGAAATAGATTTCGGCATAGATTTATTGCCGGATACATAACCCATTTCAATCCCTCCTTACCGGATGGCCCCGGCGGAGTTGAAGGAATTAAAAGCTCAACTCAAAGATTTGTTGGATAAGGGTTCATCCAACCTAATATATCTTCTTGGGGTGCACCGGTGTTATTTGTGAAGAAGAAGGATGGATCTCTTCGTATGTGTATTGATTACCGACAGTTAAATAAGGTGACCATTAAGAACAAGTATCCACTCCCTAGGACTGATGACTTATTTGATCAACTTCACGGAGCGAGTTACTTTTCAAAAATTGATTTGAGGTCGGGTTATCACCAACTTAGGGTGAGAGGTGTTGATGTTTCGAAAACAACCTTCCGAACAAGATATGGTCATTTTGAGTTCTTAGTGATGTCCTTTGGTCTTACAAATGCCCCGGCGGATTTCATGGACCTTATGAATCGTGTGTTTAGAAATTTTCTAGACTCATTTGTTATTTTCTTTATTGATGACATCTTGATATACTCTAAAAGTGAGGATGGTCACATGAATCATTTGAGGATAGTATTGCAAGCCCTCAAAGATCACCAACTCTACGCTAAGTTTAGCAAGTGCGAGTTTTGGCTAAGATCGGTTTCTTAACTTGGTCACATTATTTCTAGTAAGGGTATAGAAGTTGATCCAAAGAAAATCGATGCGGTCAAAAGTTGGCCTAGACCTTTGAGTCCTTCCGATATCCGAAGCTTTTTGGGTTTGGCTGGTTACTACCGGAGGTTTGTTGGGGGATTTTCATCTATTGCATCTCCATTAACGGCCTTAACTCAAAATAAGTCCAAGTTCAAATGGTCGGAATCTTGTGAAAAGAGTTTCCAATTGTTGAAAGATAAGCTCACCTCCACTCCGGTTTTTACCTTACCGGAGGGCACCGAAGGGTTTGTAGTATATTGTGACGCTTCCCGAGTGGGTTTGGGTTGTGTCCTGATGCAGCATGGTAAGGTTATAGCTTATGCCTCGAGACAACTCAAGGTGCATGAGAAGAATTACCCAACTCATGACCTTGAGCTAGCGGTCGTAGTCTTTGCTTAACTATTTGGAGACACTATCTCTATAGGGTACATGTGGATGTGTTTACCGACCACAAGAGTCTTCAATATGTTTTTAGCCAAAAAGAATTGAATCTCCGACAAAAGAGGTGGTTGGAACTCTTAAAAGATTATGATATGAGTGTCCTTTACCACCTCGGAAAAGCAAATGTGGTTGCGTATGCTTTGAGTCATATATCTATGGGTAGTGTGTCACATGTGGAAGAAGAGAAAAGGGAGTTAGCCTGTGATGTACATAGGCTTGCCCGGTTGGGTGTCCGACTTGAAGATTCCCCAAAAGGAGGCGTCATGGTCCATCATAATTCCAAGTCATCGGTTGTTGTTAACGTGAGGTCTAACCAACATCTTGACCCTATTTTGATGGAACTAAAAGAGTCGGTTCTCAACAAAGCAATAGAAACTTTCTCTCAAGGAGAAGATGGGGTGCTTAGGCACCAAGGAAGATTATGGTGCCGGATGTGGATGACCTTAGAGAGACAATCTTAGAGGAGGCCCCTGGGTCCCGATACTCCATCCATCCGGGAGCCACCAAAATGTATCGCGACTTACGTGAGATTTATTGGTGGAACGGAATGAAAAGAGACATAGCAGATTTTGTGGCTAGGTGCTCAAATTGCCAACAAGTGAAAGTCGAGCACTAAGGACCAGGAGGTCTAACTCAAGATATTGATACCCCCACTTGGAAGTGGGAAGAGATCAATATGGACTTCGTGGTAGGTTTGCCTCGAACCCGTAGG
>JAJOOD010003475.1:0-21198 GCA_029582525.1 Solanum tacnaense
TCTTAGACCATACACAAATTCACATCATATCACATTACCTTCACATAATCAACATTACTCAAAACAACAATCATCCAACTTTGCCTACAAGGCCATGATCACAACATGCTTATAAAGTAAACACCTCCCCACTTTCAAAGGGATCAATCCTCACAATTCAAACATCTACAATATATATATATATATATATAAAATACTAGAATCAATAATCTATTCACAACTTCATCCTCATCATCGTAAACCTTAGGTCACAGTTGCCCATTCAAGGCCAACATCAAATATAACACAATTGACCATCAATTCCTCACAATTCATTATAGAACAATAAATAAAACAATCACCCATTACAAGCTACACATTAATATCACATTATTACCTCATAATCAATAAACCCACTTTAGACCCAAAAAATAGGGTTTCAAGATATACAAGGGTTTATGGAGTTTTTGATCTTAAAACCATCAATATTAACATAATTCATCATTTGAAATACATTCATGCAAGACGCCAAGCTTAGAATTGAAATTGGGGTTTTTATTGTTGTTGAAAAACATTGAAATCATTTTCATTTGGCTCTTTGATTGTAAGGAGAATCAAAGATAAACTCCCGATACCTTTGTGATTAATTTGCTTAGGAATTTGAAGGAGAAATCAGTAGGAACCCATCCCCTAGTTTGAAGATTCATCAATGTGTTCCATGGAATTCTAGAGAGAAATTTTTTTTGAGAGTAAAGGTTAAATTTGGATAATGAGGTCTAATTCTAGGTTTTGGGGTATTTAACCAACTTAAAATACCCTAAATTAGGTAGAATAACCGTTTATATTAATTCCCCAATGTACCCAAACTACCCCTCACTTAGTTGGACCTTTTAATTAAGACAAACTTGAGTTTTATTTTTGCAGATTTCTTCAGGAAACAAGTCCGCGACGCGGGGGTGTTTCCACAAGTTTCTGGAAATTAAATTTCAAGACAGAATAGTCCTCGGTGTATCCGCGACGCGGAGCCACTTTTTGGCCATTGGTGGAGCAGGTCCGTGATGCAGAGCCACTCCCTCCATGAACAACTTCAAGTTGCCTTGGTAGCTGGTTTGGCCAAGGGTTGGGGTCCTCCTCGAGAAACCTTAGGGTGGTCCCGAGGAGTCATACTCGAACGTTTTGGCCTTAAAAACATTTATTAAGACACTAGGTCACCTCCACTGATATTAGGTTTCATACGACACATAAAAACATGAACAACATACTAGAACACACCAACACGTAAAAGACTAGTTTCCGAACGTCTTGATCGTCTCTTTGATGTTTGACATCAAACTCAACGAAACTGACCTATAAACTCATTTTCGAACATTTACACAAGTTTATCAACTACTAACACGCATGTGAATCTCTAAATATCCTATTTCATTTTGAAGGTTTTTTACAATATCCCCCACTTAGGAACTTTCGTCCTCGAATGACACTTAAAACACTTCTGAGGGCTCAAAGACCCAACTAGCAGCTCACAATACACAACATACAACATCAACATAAGAGCACACATCAAGGAGGAACATCAACTCCAAATAAAAGGCTCAAAACAACTTTGTGCAACTCAAGAAAGTAGCAACACATCTACCAACTCCTTATGCATCAATTCTATTATTTCCCATTTCATTGGAGGAACTTCCTTCTCCAAATCATCATTCTCATTTCAAACACCAAAAAAACACAATATGCAACTATCTCAGTAAAGAACATAATGCAACTTCTATCATAACAAAAAATCATTTAAACATGCACTTCAAATCAAGTCATGTAACACAAGCAAGTAGAAACTTTATTCACCGACTCATAATAAATCAACCACATAGCCTTTCTCATGTTCATAGGAGGAACTACCTTCTCCTAATCATGAAATGATATTTATCCATTTTATATCTTCATAGGGTCCAATATGCAATGGCTTTCAAATGCATACATAGACATGATCAATATTTCCACTCATGAGGCAATCAAGTAATTCATACTAGTTGCACCGTAACATGAGGATTATAGATCATCTACTAGTCTTATCATTTAATCATTATACTATCAAGAACATACGTGGCATTACCAAGTTTAGTTATGTTCAAGGAGGGACTACCTTCTCCTAGCCACTACATACACACATGAAATTATAAAACTCATAAGCAAGCATTACACAAAGGTTAATTCATTTAAGGAGAAATTCTCAATTTCTAACCTAAGCATACTGATACTCTCTTCCTCATGAAGTCAAGAGTGCATTCACCATATAAATATTCATATTGACATGAGAAACATGAATTTTATTACTAAAATTCCATTTTTATGTAATAAGAATCCTTCAAAACTTGCATAACATACGGAGATCATGCAACTCATAATCATATTCAAGACTCCAAAACATGAAAAAGCTACTAGGAACTCATTAGTTTCAATCTTGAATAGGAATAGAAGGAAAATATAAGGATATCAAAAACCTAACTACTCACTCATCATCCCCCACTTAGGGTAAGCCCATCTAAGAGCACATTAAAGTAACCAAGAGAACTATCACTTACCAATTAAGCACGATGTCCCCCACTGGGATCAAGTTATGCAAACTCCTTTATTCATTACCTCCTACATCTCTAAGGTAGGAACCATTCTCCACTAAATCTTCACTATACTCCCTTAGGTGAGGATTTCAAGAATCCAAAAATAATGAGTATCTATAACACTCCACTTCATATCTATCACCCAAAGTGGTTCTCAACATGGAGAACTCAAGGAAGTTCAATGTAGAAATAGTAAGGGCACTCAAAACATTACCATCTAGGCACATTATCCCGCACTTGGGGTGAGCTTAATCAACTCTTTATCACATCATACCCTTATCATCACCTTTGTTGTAACTTTCCGCTCAACCATGCCTAGGTATTATCTAAACACCCTCTTGAATGACCATACTTAAGATCAACCTTACAAGACAACTATCTTCTTTAGAGTTGGTCAACATCTAGTCTCGTGTCCTTCCCATGAACTAAGGGGTACATGCAACTCTCCAAGTTAACCTTAGAGAAAAATACTATCCCCACTCATGGAACAAATCCCCCTTTTTCCGCTCTTAGGGCAAGCCTACACAAGACCTCTGATTCACACAAGGACAACCATAAAGCATCACTCATAATAAAAAGGGCAACTTTCAACTCACACTAGTTACCACATTCCTTCAAAACTCCTCAAATCTACACCATGACTTTCTGCTTTCATTAGCCATCACCATAAAGCAACTCATTATCCTAAAAAGGATTTCTTTCTTACCATAACGACACTTATCATACGAGAACTACACCACCGTATAACATTTTCAATGTAATGCTTCCAACCTCATAGGTCACACATAGCCATGATTGGCATTACAATACGATTTCCAAATATACCTTCATATATACTCATATAGTCACCACATCATAATAAGCATTAAAACTCACCTTTTAATCCCTCGATCCTTGCAACATCACCCCTTCCAAGTAATCACATCTAGAAGACCACCGGAGAAGGGAAAATAAGAGAGAGACATCATATGGAGTTAAGCTCTATGGTACGACACAAGAGTAATGAAGAAAGTGAAACTTCTACCGTCGTATAGCCTCTCGCTCATAGATGTGTCGCAACTCACACCGATGAAAAAGACTCTACTAGACGTGGTTCATGAAACGTTGAATCCTAAAACAATTTTCATAACCTTATACTCTGATACCAAGTTTGTAACGACCCGATAGCACCCCCTAGCCGTTACATTCGTATTCGACCTCTCGGTGGTCTTATACAAACCTTAGAATTCATTCATTGCATAGATCATAAAAATCACTAAGAATTTAAAAAAATTACTCAATAAAACAATAAGACTTCAAGAGTCATCAACATTTGAAAACATCAATACGCAAGCGAAACTACTAAGTCTC
This sequence comes from Solanum tacnaense, assembly GCA_029582525.1. Taxonomy (NCBI): domain Eukaryota; kingdom Viridiplantae; phylum Streptophyta; class Magnoliopsida; order Solanales; family Solanaceae; genus Solanum; species Solanum tacnaense. Next base: position 3,948 of record JAJOOD010003475.1, read on the forward strand.
TTTAGCCAATATTAGACAAGAACTTAAAACGTACTAAGGGATACGTCCCTTTACAAATGAAATAAAACTTATGTGTCTATTATAATGACGAAGAAACTTCTAAACATAGTCCTCGAATCTTGAGGACACACCAAAGACTTGGAAGAGTGAAGTAATCCAAGCAACTCCAAAGCACAATCCCCTCCTAGTTACCACAACCTACACTTGCAGTAAAATAGAAGAAAGGGGTTAGTACAACACACATACTATGTATGAGGATATGCAAAACATGCTAAAAAGGACATTTGTTTAGGAGTTATGCTTTCATGCCATTTTGATAAAATCTCATGAACATCAACATAATAGGCACCTTACAAGTCACAACCAACAATACAAAGTCATATACTTCATAAACATACATAACCCATTTACCTTTACCTTCTTGCCTTGGACCTCCACCTTAAGTAACCCTTAAGCAATACCTTTGTACAATGTATGCGCAACGTCCCATACCATCACCCACACCAAGGCACCACCTTAAGGTCACACAAAGTGTACTTACCATGCATACCTCAACCTTCATCAATTCATCACATAAGACATAAGCACATAAGCCAACAAGTCACTTCATAAAACTAGAACACTCATCAAATGTCATCCCAAAACTCACCTAAGTAAGACATGGTGAGGAAACCCATGCTACCTCTCCATACCACACCCATTCACATCTCCATATAAATCATTAATTCAACTTAATGCATTTACAAAACTTCATTCACTAATGACATAAGATCATCACATACATTCAATTCAATATAAGCACTTACATTCAATTGTTTATGACTCACCTTCAAATTAGCATGCTCAAAAACTAATGCTTTCATTAATTACCCCAAGGAGACTCATTATCATTACTAAGACACTCCAAGATCTCCCTTAAATGTCTACTTGTGAAACGACTAGAAGATGTCCCTTTCCACCACCTATCCTATGTAGTACATCCTTAAGAGACCGTAGTTCATTCATTCATTAATATGGGGGAACAACCTTAACCGACATAGACCATGGAGCTTGACATGGAATCTCGGTTGTAACCCTTACCGGATGAGGGATCCCCACTCCCCTAAGGTAGGGTCATTCTTTTAGGCTTTACGTGGTAGAGACCACAAGCTAGTCCTATATGGGCACATAGTTAAGGGATAGAAGGATTGCTTCTAAGTACCCACATCACAACTAACGAAGGGGCACCTATCTTAAGGGTTGCTACTAAATACTCTCATCTCAACTCACGAAGGAGTAACCACCCATCTTCATATCCTCTCGGTGCTAGACATTATTCCCCCACGGAGTTGGACATTCATTTCATTCATTCATTTAGGGATAAATATTACTACTAAGTACTCTCATCTCAACTCACGAAGTAGTACCCATCCTAACCCAACATTCATTCATTTAGGGATAAGGATTGCTACTAAGTACTCTCATCTCAACTCACGAAGGATTACTCATCCTAACCCACATTCGTTCATTTAGGGATAAGCGTTGCTACTAAGTACTCTCATCTCAACTCACGAAGAAGTACTCATCCGAACCCACATTCATTCATTAAGGAAGCTCTTGGAATCAAAGATGAGAAAACATTTCATCTAGGAACCCCATTCATTTAAAAGAGTACTTTATGAGACTATCCTTACAATAGACCCAACTTTCATTCATTAGAATTAACTCCCATTCTTTTCATTAATTCTTCACTAGGTGTGAGAGTAGGTTAACATAGTCTTCCCTAACCTCACCTTCATTAGCAGTCATTCAAAGAAGACAACAACCAAGCATAACACATAAAGTCTCTACACAAGGTCACCTTTCATACTCTTAGACAATACACAAATTCACATCATATCACATTACCTTCACATAATCAACATTACTCAAAATAACAATCATCCAACTTTGCCTACAAGGCCATGATCACAACATGCTTATAAAGTAAACACCTATCCACTTTCAAAGGGATCAATCCTCACAATTCTAACATCTACAACATATATATGAAATACTAGAATCAATTTCTATTCACAACTTCATCCTCATCATCATAAACCTTAGGTCACAATTGCCCATTCAAGGCCAACATCCAATATAACACAATTGACCATCAATTCCTCATAATCCATTATAGAACAATACATAAATCAATAGCCCATAACAATCTACACATTAATATCACATTATTACCTCATAATAAATAGAACCATTTTAGACCCAAAAAATAGAGTTTCAAGATAAGCATGGGTTCATGGAGTTTTTTACCCTAAAACCATCAATATTAACACAATTCATCATTTGAAATAATTTCATGCAAGAACCCAAGCTTAGAATTGAAATTGGGGTTTTTAGTGTTGTTGAAAAACATTGAAATCACTTTCATTTGGCTCTTTGATTGAAAGGAGAATCAAAGATAAAACCCCCATACCTTTGTGATTAATTTCCTTAGAAATTTGAAGGAGAAATCAGTAGGAACCCATCCCCTAGCTTGAAGCTTAATCAATGTTTTCCATGGAGTTCTAAAGAGAGAATTTATTTGAGAGGAAAGGTTCAATTTGGATAATGAGGTCTAACTCTAGGTTTTGGGGTTTTTAACCAACTTAAAATACCCTAAAATAGGTAGAATAACCGTTTATAATAATTCCCCAAACTACCCAAACTACCCCTCACTTAGTTGGACCTTTTAAACAAGTCAAACTTGAGTTTTATTTTCGCAGATTTCGTCGGGAAAAAAGTTCGTGACGCGGGGGTGTTCCAACAAGTTTTTGGAAACTAAATTTTGCGGTGTCTCCGCGATGCAGAGCCACTTTTTGGCTATTGGTGGAGCATGTCCGCGATGCGGAGCCACTCCCTCCATGAACAACTTCAAGCTGTCTTGGTAGCTTGTTTGACCAAGGGTTGGGGTCCTCCTCGGGAATTCTTCGGGTGGTCCCAGGGAGTCGTCCCCGAACGTTTTGACCCTAAAAACATTAATTAAGACACTAGGGTCACCTCCACTGATTTTAGACTTCATACGACACATAAAACCATGAATAACATACTAGAACACACCAACACGTAAAAGACTAGTTTCCGAACGTCTTTATCGTCTCTTTAACGTTTGACTTCAAACTCAACCAAACAGACCTATAAACTCATTTTCAAACTTTTATTCAATTTTATCAACTACAAAGACGCATGTAAAGCTCTAATTATCCTATTTTATTTCGAGGGTTGTTACAAAAGCTTGGTGGAGAGTTCCGGGTGTGAGACTAGGAGACTTAGGTTTATCATGCCCACTCGTAGAAGCACGAAAAGTAGCTTGTGGTGTGGAGTCATTTGAGTTGACTCTACCTTCCACAGTAGCCATCATTCCATCCATCCTTGATAGATCTCCTCTATTATTGTTCAACACTTCCAATAAGGTTGCCAAAGTAATCACTCCGACAGGTTCTTGAGTATCTCCTCCTGCCTCCATTGTACCTGACATTAAAACAACTAACAAAAACAAACAGCAAACAACATTAGCATTAATAAATTGAACTCACAATCACCTGTGTTTACACACCTTTGATTGCCTCTCAATTGGCGCGACAAATGTTGACAATTGTTTATACTCCGTCGATCACAAGGTACCAATTTCAACACGAGGTCGGAATGGATTCTTGTTTGTAGAAGAACGGACGACTCGATCAAACGGACTTGATGAAGAATTAACTACAAAGTAAAAAGAAAGAAAAAAGCATGAAAAGAAAAGGCACAAACAAAGAAGAGAATTCAATAACCAATGGTGCACAATTAGTGTATTTACGAGTTGAAAATTGGTTTACAATTCTTGAGAACGTTTGAGAATCAAGAGAAAAAAGAAAGTAATAATTTAAAACCTGATATTAGGAGTAACTTGCTTTTGAGATCTCCGAATGACCTGTTTTCTTCGTTCAAAGTGAAGTTCAGCTCGCCAACTTGAAGATGGACTCGCCAAACTATACAAACGGACAACGCAAATTGGTGATAGGAGTGGTAGTTCGGTGATCCGCTGATGGGACTCTGCGACCAAGGCTTGGTCTCGCCGAAAGTTCCAGTAGCTCCCTCAAATTGGCAACCAATTCGGTAACCAACCTGCCCAAAGGGCGAGGCGCCGAATGGTTGGGTGATGCCCGCTTTTGCTCACCCAATGGACCACTGCAGCTCCTTCAAAAAGTCTGAACTTTGAAATCTGGTGCCCCCCCCCCCCGCTCTTGTCATTTTCTCTTTTAGTACTTACCATTTTTAGTAAATTCCCTTTTACAAACACCTTTACGCTTTCTCTTTCTTCCCCTTTTGAATCAAACAATTGCCTTTTCAAATATCCTCTTTCTTGAATATTTGAAGGTTCTTCAAGAACAAGATGAACCCAAAATTAAACCCTTCAATTTTTTGTCTCGAAATTTCACAAAAATTTAGGTGAAGGCTATCCTTGATGTCGAGAACAACACCCAATAATTTTTATCCCTCAATTCCAAACGAAAACCTTCAGATTTCAAAATCCATTTTTATCTTCTTCAACCTTTTTCAAGTCATCAGTGGTGAAATCTTCAATATAGCACCAAACTCTTTCCAATCTCAGCCCAAGACTCAAATAGGGTTGGAGAACACGATTCTAACCTTAGAACTCAAACAAGTCAAATCGAAGAAATCCATTTCAGCAATTTCACCAATAATGCAATGAACATATTTTTTTTTGTAACAAACCCCAAGACTAGAATCGTAGGAATGAATCTAGGCTCAGCTCTGATACCAAATGATGTAATTCTTACAAGAAGAATCACAATAAATGCGGAAAGTAAGATAAATAGATTGACACAAGAAAAGGAAATCAAAAGCAACCTAAAGGTATGTTAAACCTAAAGACCTCAGTCAATTAATCCCCAATCAAGCACCGAATCTCTTACGATGACCTCAAGGGAATCGATCCCACGCAACCAATGTTTCTATGAAAAGGAAACACAAGCTTACCAAGCTCTCAACACCCAAATATGAGTTTTCAGTTTTCAACATTAAAAATAATCTAAATTTAAAATGAACCCAAACTAGATATTTATAGTTTCAGGAAATCCAAAAGTGACCCGAAATGACAAAGGGCGAGTAAAGTTGGGCTCGCCAAGTGGGTTGAGCGATGCGCCGACCTTGTCGGCGAGTTTCTCTACGAGCTGGGGCCATCGCGTAAGCCCTTGGGCGATGTGCCAAGTGGGACCCTGCTCACCAAAAGTGACTTCTTCTGCAATTTTTAAGGCATGAAAGTCCTTTCTTGTCACCAACACCATCTCGAGCACCTCCATCTTCATGACAGTACAAGAAAACTGATTTTTAATGACCAAATTTTAACGAAAGAATATAAATCTAGTCGTTATAGGTATATATATGACGTCACAATTTTATTCCCATCGTTGAAAGGCAATTTTAATATATTATTAATGAAAGGACAATATCTGGACCTTAAGAAAATTAATACCCAGACGTTACTAATAAAATAATGACACATACTTTTATTTTAATTAACAACCCATTTTATTTTAACCCTTTTATTTTTAACAAATAACTTATCCTCTATTACCTACCCACCCTCATCAGAACTAGGTCTCCCATTACCCCCACCGTTGCGTGAGAAAACATCGAGGTTCAGAGAGATGAACAATCTTCTCAATTTTTCCGCTCAAAAACTTGCACCATGCACACCACCTTCTTTACCACTTCGAAGAGATTCGGCAGTTTCTCAACACATCGTCCTTCTCTTACGCTAGAAAGTGAGATACCTTAGGGAGATAACTCAGAGAACTGATTTGTTGGAGAAAAATCAGCAAAACAGACCACGAAAATTTTGGTACCGTTAACTCCAGGTATCTGTTCAAACTCTCATAAAGGAAATCAACACCATTTTTTTCTAATTGCAGAAGTCAGCTTTCATTTTTGGCTATAAATTTCACCTGATTGTTGTTGTTCTTTGCTGTGTGTGACAATAATTTCGCATCTTCTTGGAGTTTCCTTCTTTTAAAAGTATGTTCTTTTGTTTTGACTATGAATTGTTAGGTGAAAATTCTAATTTTTCTCAATTTTATGTTTATTCTTTATGAATAATCTAGTTGTTTTCAGTAGATTTTTGGTGTACATGATCTTAAATTATGTATACTAGTCATTTCCAGGATATGTTTGTGTGTACTTTGTGCAGTAGCCTCGATTGACAATAAAGGATGTCGCAATAGTGATAATTATTGAATAAATTTGTCAATCTGAAATCTGATAATTTTCAGGACAAAATTTTCATTATCCTTCACAAGTGTAATTCTACCTTATAATATGATACATTTTTTTGTGTAAGCAGTGGAGATTAGGTTTCCTTATTCCCATTTTCTTTATTTTTTTGTTGTTCTGGTCAAAACACAGTAGTTGTAGCACTAATATGAGTTCAAAATACTAACTTTTTTATAACAATGAGAGTGGCCGAGGACCTGACCTTTTATGTACATAGGACACTGCAATCTTTGCAAAAAATATAGCAAGGAGGAATTCTATATATCATCTTTTTGATAATCTAGTATAACTTTAATACAATAACTTACAAAATATTAGCTTTGTCACATCTAAGTCTGTTGAAAATTTGGCCCTACTCTTATTGGTTTTGTTCTATCTGTGTTGCTTTATTACTTTATGATTGTGATCTGTATCTACAAGTACAAGTATAGATCTTGAATTTTTCCACCGTGGGAATAAGATTCGTTCTCAAAGACATTTCATGGTTAAGCAATAAATAACTCATGATTTGATAACGACTCACAACAACATTTTGATGTACACATGGAGTTGAGGTTGTAATATTGCCTCTCTTTTTCCTTTTTCTTGAACTGGAAGTAGCTCCTTGAGTATTGTCTAGTCATTTAAAGAAAAGACATATTACTTTAGTTCAGGCCCTTACATTATTATTAAGTTACATTAAATGCTTACAGTGTAACATTTCTTTGCATTATTGTTAAGTTGATGACATATTGATAATGCATGGTTCAACCATGCTTGGATTAACTCCACTCCCCTGTATTCTACTTCTTTAATTTTGGGTATGCTTAAGACAGCTTCATGTGGTTCCATGTCTTAGGCTAGGTCGACTTTCAAAAATTTAACAGTATGTACTACTATTAGAATCATTAAACTCTTTTATATATTTACAGTTCAAAATGCAAAGCCTATTTAGGATTTAAAAAAATCCATGTCTCTCTTTAATAGCATCTTAGATGTGGGAAAAGTATTGTATATTCTACAATCTATCAAATAGTACTAAATAAATACCTATGTTAAAATAGCTTTTTCATGTGAAGATCTGACTGTGAATACATGTTCTTTTTCACAGTATATCAACGATTCGTTTTCCCCTGAAACTCCAAAGTCACTGCCTCTTTGTGTTATTCTAGTGAGTAGTCACGAATAAACCTTCTCCTATGGGTAACAAATGGGCATTTATGTTTTCAAATATCCATGATCTCATTCGCAACACGTTATACACCAAAGGGTAGAATTATTTCCCCTGATTCTTCATGTTGTTTTGCGAATGCCTTCACATTTGTTAAGGTTGCAGTCAATTACTACACAATCTATTTTTTCTATCTGATCTTTTCCTTGTGTAGATACTTTCAAAATGAATAGGAGTTAAGAATTAACATTAATTACTATTGAGAATTAATATTTCACATTCAGGGTTCATACATCCTTCTTTTCTCCCTATATTTTTTTCTTTCTTAGAAACTGGATAAACTCTTTTAAATTAGGCATTGTCCAGTCAGTCAAAGAAAAGACATATTACTTTAGTTTAGACCCTTATATTACTGTTAATTTACATTAAATGCTTACATTGTAACATTTCCTTGCATTATCGTTAAGTTGATGACATTTTTATAATGAATGGTTCAGCCCTGCTTGGATTGACTTCACTCCACTGTATTCTACTTCTTTAATTGTGGGTTTGCTTAAGACAACTTCAGGTGGTTCCATGTCTTAAGCTAGGTCGACTTTCAAAAATTTAACAGTATGTGCTAGTAATAGTATGATTAAACTCTTCTATATTTTTACAGTTCACAATGCATTAGCCTGTTTAGCATTTTAAAAAATCCATGTCTCTGTTTAATATCATTTTAGATTTGGGAAAAGTATTATATACTCTACAATCTATCAAACAGTACTAAATCAATACCTATGTTAAAAGAGGTTTTTCATGTGAAGATCTAACTGTGAATACATGTTCTTTTCATGAGTACACGTCACCTTTAATTGACAATTCAATGATTCGTTTTCCCATGAAACATCAAAGTCACTGGCTCCCTGTGTTATTCTAGTGAGTAGTCACTAATAAATCTTTTCATATGGGTAACAAATGGGCATTAAGTTTTCACATCTCCATGATCTCATTCGCAACACGTTATACACTAAAAAGTAGCATTATTTCCCCTGATTCTTCATGTTATTTTGCGAATGCCTTCACATTTGCTAAGGTTGCAGTCAATTACTACACAATCTATTTTTTCTGTCTGATCAGTTTCTTCTGTATGATATTTTCCTTGTGTAGATACTTTCAAATTGAATAGGATTTAAGAATTAACATTAATTACTGTTTAGAATTAATATGTCGCATTCCGGGTTCATACATCCTTCTTTTCTTCCTATATTTTTTCTTTCTTAGAAACTGGATAAACTCTTTTAAATCAGGCAATACACATAGCATTGGAAAGACTATACTGAAATTGTGTTTCTCTGATTTCATGTAGCTCGTTGATTTTTTTGTAGGCTCTTTGTTTCATTTCATATTTTATTTTCTATGAAGTGCATCTCATTTACGCTTATTTCTTTCTCGGTTGATGTAGACTTCAATTCTAAATCTGTCAGTGGTGATTCTTGCTATTGAATGTGAGTACAAAACTACTCTTTTACAGGCTCTGTGTTGATTTCTTTTTCTAAACCTTTCTTCTTTACTAATATGTTTTTGAAAATATTTCATGTATTTGTCCAAATTTATTTGGTCATTTCTTTTGCTATGTTATTTAATCTCGTCTTATCGGCCATTTCTTAAGAGGTACTGGTGGTTGCGATCTTTTAGTGTGTTCCATCGATTTTTGAGTAATAGTAACTACCACTGTCCAAACTTTAATGTGTTCAATAAATGTAATAAAAAATTGCAGAACTATAAGAAAATTTAAATGCTACAAACAGAAAAATATAAATATGTCACCTTTTTTCTTTAGTCTTTACATACTCTTCTATATATATAATGGGATCAGATTATAGGACTTATCTAAACTTTGTTTGTAATTTTATAAATTTGTTATGAACCTACTTTTTATATTCAGTTCCTAACCACAAATGTAGAGACTATAGACCAGATCATCTTGATGAGTTTTCCAACTTTTCAAGAATTTCAATCGAACTGTGGAATTTTGAGCTTTAAGTTTACATAAATAACATATGTTGTCAATATCTTGGTCATTGTTTTGGAGTTTAGTTGCAAGCAGATCTTGGTATATTTCTCATGTAATCACCATTTGATTCCCTCATTTGCTTTAAAATAATCTGCAGAGTTTGTTCTGCCATACATTCAAGAAAAAGAGTAACCATAATTAGATTTACATTATAGTTCCTAACGTTTTTTAAGAAGTAAGAGGTTGTATTAAAATTTATCAAGGAGATGCAAGATAGCCACAAAGAAAATAGTTGATAACTTCAGAATTGCCAAAAACATAATTGAGATCTGGGAGTTAAAACTTATAACTAAAACTCAAAGTTGTTTAACTAATAGGAGGGAGCCAATGATGTCTATTGGGGAAATAACATCATTTACACAAGATTTTTATAAATAACTAAACATATTATTGATGTTTAGAATGTACATTCAAAAGTTATTATTTTGAAATATTTGGTCTTTTACTATTTATATGTTGAATTTTCTTGAATTGCTAGATTTTTGTCATGTAATTTGACAATTCAAATTTGTGTAATCTTTTTTCTACCATCTTTTGAGTACCTGGTTGTTATACTAATGTATTGTTATATCTATTTTACATGCATGAAGATTATGGCACCTAATAAGCAATGGATGGAACTTATTAACGATAGACATGCTAATGCTTATATAGATGGGGTAGAGAATTTCTTGTATTATGCTTTTACAATATTAGGAGAACCAATATCGATCTGTTGTCCATGTATTAAATGTGGTAATGCAACTTCTAGAACACGTGTTGTAGTTAGGTCACATTTAATAGTACATGGAATAATACCAAGTTATACTCTTTGGTATCACCATGGGGAGATGTCAGGTGAAGCACAATCACATTTTGAATTTATAGATGATAATGGCAATGAAGAGGATGAGGATGAAATACATGGGTTTCTAAGAGATTTGTACCCCAATTTTGATGGAGATAATATGAATAGTAGTACTGATGATGATCTTCGGGAGGAGGAACCAAATGCTGAAGCAAAAAGATTTTATAGGTTATTGAAAGATCTTGATCTATCATTATATGAAAGTGCAAAAGTTTCTAAACTTTCTACTTTGATAGAATTGCTTCACCTTAAAAGTATTGGTCATTGGAGTAATGAGTCTTTTACGATGCTATTTAAGTTTTTGAAAGATGATTTATTGCTTGATGGAACAAACTTGTCAGATTCATATCATGAGGCAAAGAAGGTAATTCGAGATCTTGGGCTTTCTTGTAAAAAGATTGATGCATGTAAGAATGATTGCATGTTGTATTGGAAGGATGATAATTCTCTTCAATTGTGCAAAGTATGTGGTGCATCTAGATGGAAGGATGCTAAACATAGTGGGGAAACAAAATTGAAAAAAGGAAAAAAGATACCATGCAAGATTTTACGTTATTTTCCTTTAAAGCCAAGACTTCAAAGATTATTTATGTGCTCAAAGATATCTCATTTTATGTCATGGCATCATGACAAAAGAGTTGATTATGGAATAATGAGGCATCCAGCTGATTCAATGACATGGAAAAAATTTGATGAACTTCACCCATCTTTTGCAGTTGAACCTCGTAATGTACGACTTGGACGTGCTAGTGATAGGTTCCAACCATTTGGAATGTCGAGAACTCCCTACAGCATTTGGCCTGTGGTACTTGTTCCTTATAATTTGCCCCCTTGCCTTTGCATAAAGCAAGAGAATTTTATTTTGTCAATGCTTATACCTTGTCCTAATGGTCCTGGTGATGCAATTGATATCTATCTACAGCCTTTAATAGAGAAATTGAATGAATTATGGGAAACTGGAGTGGAGACATTCGATGCATCAACTAGAAATAATTTTAAGTTACATGCATCTTTGTTGTGGACCATTAATGACATTCCAGCATATGCCAATTTGTCTGGATGGAGTACAAAAGGAAAATTGGCTTGCCCATGTTGCAATAAAAAAACTTGCCCTACAAGGCTAAACAATGGCCAAAAAGAGTGTTATATGGGCCAGAAGCGCTATCTTCCTCTTAATCACATATGGAGAAATGATAAAGTTTCATTAGATAACACTGTTGAGCATAGGCTACCACCAGAAATGTTGTCTGGTGATGATTTGCTTGATCAAGTTGCTGATTTAGATGGGTTGCCATTAACAAAGGATCCACGAAAAAAGATTAAAATATCGCATAAGAAAAGGGGTGATAACTGGAATAAGACTAGTATATTCTTTGATGTCCCATATTGGAAAACCTTATTGTTGCGAAATAATCTTGATGTGATGCACATTGAGAAGAATATATGTGACAATATTTTGGGGACAATTTTAGATATCAAAGGGAAAACAAAAGACACATTGAGTACTCGGATGGATTTACAAGAAATAAATATACGAAAAGAATTGCATTCAATACAAAATGGAGATGAATTTGAGTTGCCGGCAACATCTTACACATTATCTGTTGAAGAGAAGCAAAAAATATTCAATTTTTTGAAGAATTTAAAGGTCCCAGATGGATTTTCCTTAAATATTTCTAAATGTGTCAACCTTAAGGATAAAAAAACTCGGGATTAAAAAGCCATGATTGTCATATAATTCTACAACATTTACTCCCATTAGCCATGCATGGTATGCTTTGCAAATCTATGTCTGAACCATTTATTGAGTTGTCTATATTTTTCAAAGTTCTTGGAGCAAAATGTTTGAGCATAGAGGAGTTGGAACAAATAGAAGCCCAAATACCAAAAATACTATGCAAGTTAGAAAAGGTGTTCCCTCTTGCTTTTTTTTATGTCATGGTGCACTTGTCTATTGATTTACCTAATGGAGCTAGGATTGTTGGACCAGTTCAATATCGATGGATGTATCCAATTGAGAAATACCTACACTTTTTGAAGTGTTTTATTGGTAATATGGCTCACCTTGAAGGTTCTATTGTAGAGGGATATTTAGCAGTTGAATGTATGACATTATGTTCAAGGTATTTGAATACAATAAAGGCAAAGTTTAATTGTCCAGAGAGAAATTATAATGGTGGGGTAATTGAATCTGATGGTGGTTTAACCATATTTTGTGAGCCTGGAAAAATTTAAAGGGTAGTTCACCAGACAAACTTGATTCACATGATTTGGAGGAGGCACATTTTTATATTTTGAAGAACTGTGATGAAATTCAACCATTTCTCGAGTAAGTGTTGATTAAATCTAATAATTTACTTCTATCTTCTCCATATTTCAACATAAAATAACATGTAGAACTTCAATTCATTGTAGAGAATTTTCACAAATTCATAGTGAGGCCTCTCAACAAAGTTCAAATGTGGAGTGGAATAGACAATTCATTAGTTGGTTACAAAAGAGGGTGACTATAAATTAATCAATTTTCTTAAATCAAGTATGTAAATATTGTTTTCTAAATGGGTATTTGATGTTGTTAGGTTGCAGAGTTGTACAAACATGATGATAGTAAGAAAATGGCAGATTTGCTATCGTTATCCCGTGGTCCTCTGCCATATGTGACAATATTCAAAGGCCATATTGTTAATGGATATAGGTTTCATGTGCAAGAGTATGATAATTATTTGAAAACTTAGAATTTTGGGGTAGTTGTAGTAGGTGAGACCGGTTAAGAGCAAAAATATATGAATTACTATGGCGAGTTAACCGAGGTTCTTGAATTACAATTTGTTGGTGAGAGAAGAGTGATTTTATTCCGATGTACATGGTTCAATGTGTATGATCAGAATAGGGGAGATAAAATGGATGAATATGGCTTTTTAAGTGTTAATCGTCGGCGATGTTTGAAAATAAATGAGCCATTTGTATTAGCCAGCAAAGCATCACAAGTATTTTATGTTATCGATCATTTGAATAAAGGTTGGCATATAGTGCAAAATGTTCAACCTCGTGATTCTTTTGATATATTGGAAAAAAAAGATGATGACTTAGAAGAGTTAGATAACTCTACACAAATGAAAAGAAAAAGAACTCATTAAGGTTTGTAGCTTTATCATGCTTGTTTTTACTTTATTAATTTCTTATGGTAATGATTCTTTATAGTATTTTCTATGACAATTTGTTTAATGATCTTGGTCTTTAATGTTACCTTGATTTTACTAAAGTAATAATGGTTCATGGGAGGAACCTGTGTTACATGTACATGTGCCTGTTTGTAAATGCATTTTCAGTTCATATTTCATCTTATGAAAAACTTCCTTACCTATTTGATCTTTTGATTATTATTATTATTATTGTTATTATTATTATTATTTTTTTTTTATTATTGTTATTATTATTTTTATTATTATTATTTTTTATTAGGTTGACATGAATCCCTCAAAAACTCTGAAATATGAAATGGGACAAGCTTCAAAAATTCCCAAGCATGGACTCATTCAGCCTGGTGCCTTAGCAAAGGGACTAGGTCAAAGTTTGAAAGTTATGAGCACTACAAGAGTTAATGCTGAACAAAGGACTTCGATTTCCAAAAATAGAAGTTACAATGCCACAACTTTTAAGTTGAATAAGCTAGCAGACAATAGTTTCCATGTGCATCCTTCTTTTGATGAAAAGGAAGACAATGCTCCCTTCCGTCAAGGAGCTGAAATGAATCAATACACTTTGACCAGTGGTGCAACGGCTCGAGGACAAAGCTTAGGGATTAATGTTGAAAAACCGACTCTGATTGACAAAAATTGAAGTACTACAATAACTTCTAGTCAAAATAAGCCAGTAAAGACTAGTATCCCTGTGCCTCCTAATTTTTATCCAATGGAAGACGATGACACCCTCTTTCAAGAAGCAGAAATTACTCGAGATGCTCAATGAAGTGATAATTTGAAAAAAGATTTAGTCGAGTTAATATATTTGATCAAGAAATTGTGCTTAGCTTTCTCTACTTAATCTATTTTGTATTCTATTTTGTTATTAATAATGGGCATGAACTTCTTAGTTTGGTTGAGTTCCATCAAAATTTGCAGGTGTATTTGAATTTGATAAGCCAAAAAAAGTGATTGGAGTGCCTCGATCTGCTCAAAAAATGATACTAGTATTTTATTTTATTTGTGCAACTATTTTTTGTTAGTTGGATTGAATTGTTAGTTTTTATAACTTGTACTTAAATTGGCAGGCCCGTTTGAATCTAGAAAAGCAAAAAAAGTGTTTGAAGTGGCTCAAGGTGCTAAGGAAACTGAAACTAGTATGTATTTTCTTTTATGTAATATTTTCTTGTTGTTACTTGTAAAGCACTCAAAAATTTATCTTGCATGGCATTCATCTGCATTAGATATGTTAGCATATAACACCATCTTTCCATAGTCATTCTTAATGAAGTAGGATAAAGTAGAGCCTCACATGGGTTTTATGCATGAATAACTTGTTAAAATAATGAACAATAACCTTTTTAGTCAGTTTAAAGAGTTTGGAAGTCAAACGTCAAGGGACAACCAAGACGTTCGGAAACTAGTCTTTTACGTGTTGGTGTGTTCTAGTATGTTGTTCATATTTTTATGTGTTGTTTGGAGTCTAAAATCAGTGGAGGTGACCCTAGTGTCTTAATAAATGTTTTTAGGGTTAAAACGTTCGGATACGATACCGCGGGGGTCAACCTAAGGGTCCCCAAAGAGGACCCCAACCTTGGCAAAGCAAGCTGCCAAGGCAATTTGAAGTTGTGCTTGGAGGGAACATGTCCGCGTCGCGGACTAGCTCCACAAAGGTCCAAATGTTTGGTCCGCATCGCAGACTCTTCTGTCTCGAAATTTAATTTTCAGAAACTTGTGGGAAAACCTCTGCGTCCGCGGACTTGTTTCCTGACGAAATCTGTGAAAATAAAACTCAAGTTAGACTTGTTTAAAAAGGTCCAACTAAGTGAGGGGTAGTTTGGGTAATAGGTGGGTTATTTTTTTAAGTGTTTTTAGGTATTTTAAGTATATTTAAACATTTAAAATCTATTTTAAAGTCATTCTCCTAAGTTCAAAACCCTCCCTCTCTCAAAACTCTCTCAAAACCCCATGGAAGCTCAAGGTGAAAGATGGAGCTAGGGTTGATGGTGGCTACTAATTTCTTCTTCAATTTTATTTGGTTCTTGATGATTAAGTTATAGGGATCCTTTATCCTTGATTCCTCTTCCATTCAAGGAGCCAAATCAAAGTGTTTTCAAAGTTCGCCCAAAAACCCTAATTTCAACTCTAGCATGGGTTCTTGCATGAAAACCTTTTAAATGATGTTTTATGTTGTTATTAATTATTATTGATGGTTTTAAGAAAGAAATCTTCATGAACCCATGTTTTCTTAAATTCTCTAAATTTGGTCTAAAGTGCGTCTATTGATTTTGAGTAATTGATGAAGCATTTTTGAGTGGTTTGATGTAGGCTGTTCTTATATGATCTTAGATATGTTGAATTGCTGGAAATTGTTATTGAATTGTATAATGTGAGGTAGTAGCCTTGAATGGTCATAAATTGGGATTTAGCCTTTATGTTGGTTATTGGATATTATTTAGCTTAGCTTGTATAGTTGAATGTTGTTATTATCATTGTTATTGTATTGTTAATTGTTGGAAAATATGAGGATGATGAAGATAGCCATGGAAAGAGGGTAAGTTGACCTAACTTGATGAATATTGTATGAGTGGCATGGAATTGAGTATTGTGCCTTATGGCCTTGGAAAGGTGGTAAGACGGCTTGATCTCTTAATATTGCTATAATTTCTTCTTAGGTTGGATCCACCTTTGGTGGCAGTATTGCTTGTTGCTTTTGAATTATGATTGTGGCCATGAAGGGCATTATATAAGTATTGTTGTATTATTGTGTTCATATATATAAATGAAGCTATATGTAAAGTTCAATATGAAGCTAATATGTAAAGTTCTATATGAAGCTATATGTAAAGTTTTATGTGAAGCTATATGTGAAGATATGATGTGAATGAGTTTATGTGATCTTGTGTTGATCCTATGTAAAGTGGAAAGCATTGTGATTTAAAGTATGATTTCTCATGATGTATATGTGTGATGATGTTGGATTATGAAGTGTCCTCAAATGATAATGTTGTGACTTGAGTAGTAGACTAAAGTGTCTCTTCTTGTTACTTAAAGTCTTGAATGCATGAATGTGTGAAGTGGGCTAGAACTAAGAAATGGTTACCTTTCTATAAATGCTAAAAGAGGAATTCTAGGCCAAGACTTGAATCGGCAGAACTAAGAAATGGTTCCCTTTAATAAGTCTAGTTTTCCTAAGTAAATGTATAACATTGAAGGATGGGACTTAAGGCGATGTTCCCTTCTTGAGTGAAATGATAGACTTAGAGATGGATGGAGCCGGAACGGCATGAGAATCCTTATCTAAGAAAGTTAAATGAGCTATCCTTATGAACCTTGATTGCCTATGATTAAGAAATGGAGCCTTTCTTGGAAAGAGGTACTATGAGTTGGTTGAACTAGAAAAGGAACCCTCTCTAGTACATATGTGATTGAATATTCTATAGGAAACAAGGCTAGCACCGAGTGGATGTGGTTAGGAAGGTGGCCTAGTTGAGTATGAGATTAGGAACAATGAACTTCCTTGGACATCCCCCAAACCATGTGCCCACATGGGTTGCTTACTAGTTCTACCCTTGGCAAGTAGAACAACCTCCACGGAGTAGGATAGACTCTGGATTCCATGCCTAGCTAGTATGGTCTATGTCGGTTATGCCTATTCCTATCATGTGGGATGTGCACTCTAGTTATTGGATAGGTTCTACAACGTGTAGGTAGTAGTATGGGAT
>JAJOOD010003476.1:0-22451 GCA_029582525.1 Solanum tacnaense
TATTGGAGTATGTAAATGGTCTGCAAACCATTCAAAAGGGTCTAAGATTCTCTTGATGGTGAACCTGGAATATTTGATAATTGCAGGATTGTTTTCATCTCTGGAATGTTCTATCTCGATTGAATCTGTGTCAATAAGGATAGCTTCATAGTATCTCCTGGTTTTGAGTATCCACAAAGTTAGAATCAGTATAACAAGGTTTGATCAAGTTTGCTATAGTAGTGTTGCTATAATCTTTGTTTAATGCCATGATAGGCAATACGTGTGAAGTAATGAATTCGAACCTTTCTTCCTTTGGAGATGAAGTGGTTGGTTTAGTTAATTCGGGATTAACAGCTTGAGCAAAAGATTCAGGGGCCTTCATGGCATAACTTTCTTTTGTTTGGATAGAGGAACCTGAGGATGTTCCTTTGTCAAAATGTTTTGCTGATATAAGATTTTTCAGCTTTGGTTGACGAGTTGGTAACTTTGGATATTCGGCTAATGCTGTGAACCTATTTTGGAAAGGTAGTTCAGACCTTTGATGACTTTCAGTTTTTGCTGGAGCTAATGGGGGATGTATAAAAGGTCTAGCCATTTTTGCTTTAGGGAGATTTTCTCCTTTGATAAGAGTATTGGGTTTGAAAGTGGCCTCGTGTTTTTCCCTGTAAAAATTCTCTTGTCAGGAAGTCTGGTAAAGAATTATTTTCACCTTTGATAAATCAATTTTAAAATCAAAGCTAGATAGTAGAGCTTGCCATCTAGCAAATATTTAAGGCTACCAACTCCTCAACCAAAGCTGATAAATCTTATATCAGCAAAACTTTTTGACAAAGGAACATCCTCAGGTTCCTCTATCCAAACAAAAGAAAGTTATGCCATGAAGGCCCCTGATTTTTTTGCTCAAGCTGTTAATCCTGAATTAACTAAACCAACCACTTCATCTCCAAAGGAAGAAAGGTTTGAATTCATTACTTCACATGTATTGCCTATTATGGCATTAAACAAAGATTATAGCAACACTGCTATAGCAAACTTGATCAAACCTTGCTATACTGATTCTAACTTTGTGGATACTCAAAACTAGGAGATACTATGAAGCTATCCTTATTGACGCAGATTCAATCGAGATAGAACATTGCAGAGATGAAAGCAATCCTGCAATTATCAAATATTCCAGGTTCACCATCAAGAGAATCTTAGACCCTTTTGAATGGTTTGCAGACCATTTACATACTCCAATAGCGTTATCTATAATGCACAGACCCCAAACATACAACTGGTATGATTACAAAGCGGCATGGTTCAATTTTTTATATCTTATGCCAAGACACAGTTGGTTTATTAAGTATTGTCATTAAAGCCATTATCCCAAGGTGGTTTTATGAACGGTGAAATTTATTCGGAGGTAACAAAGAGATACTTCCATCAACAAGTTTGAAGATTTCCATACTAAAGAAGAAATTACTACATTACCCGAGCACATCAAAATGTGTAAATATTATATTCAAAAGAGAATATCTTTTATAATTACTTGAAATTTTTCCAAAACAGATATTGATCGAATTAAGTATTTATCCAAAGAGATACAAATCAAAGGTTGGACGCCCAAACAACCTGTCCACAAATCTCAGTCTCAAAAGACTAGTTCAACGGGAAAAACTCCATCAAAGCAGAGCTCAGGGAAAAACTGAAGAAGGCTCTAGAAAACTTAGACAAGCATAATGAAAAACAAATTATGCAGTTAATTGAAGATGTTGCTTCTACAGAAAGTAGCAACAAAGATAATGGAGACATGTGCAATCCTAAAGGAATGGCTCTAGCTTACGTGAACCCAAATTATGAATAGAGAAAAGAACCCCCTGGAAAAAGTAGAGGCAATGCCGGAATTACTTTTCCCAAAGGGCATTTCACTATTCCTAAAAGGGATCCAATAATAGCTACTGACAAAACAAGCTGTCAAAGACGACTTTATCAAAAGGTGTACCCACTACTCAAAAGCTACTTTATAAAAAGGAGTGACCCCCAAAAGTGTCGGCAAGATCTAAGCCATACATTTGCAAGCCTCAGATATAAAGGCATCTTTTCTTTTCCTATAAATGGATCACAAAACCAAAAGACAAGGCATCAACATTTTTTCCCAAAAACACTGAAAAGAAGTTCTTACCTGTCTTGCTGGATCTTTTGGGACTTTGATATTATACCTTCCTGCTGTTACAGTGTAGAAACTGTACCGGTGCTGATGTGTGTGAGGGTAGGGGTGGGTGGATTGTCATTTCTTCTCTTTACTGAGGCATCACCTTTTTGCTATTAATGGGAAGGAGCAATATGATTGTCTACATATCTAGTAGAATGTGCCAATCAGTTTTGCCTCTGCTGCAGGAAAATTTCTGAATGGTCACATTTCAGATCACTAATGAACTAGTAAATTCTACTTTTAGGAACTGAATTAGTGGAGTTACTTTGACGGAAGTTCATATGTTCTGCCATAGTTTCAGTATGTCATGATTCATGACGTTAATCACTAATCGTCTCTCTGTTTATGTCTATTGGTATGTTTCTATCTACATGCATCTTTCTTTATGCATATTTTATCATAAAGAAAGAAAAACATTACATTTTTCATGCTTCTTCAGGATAATTTAGCAGAAATGTCCTCAATGAGTAGTGCATCTGCTTCACTTATGAGGTTGGCTCCATATTCTCTCTCCACGAATCATCATGGCCATGGTGATGTTTTGTCATCAGGAGGTTAGTTTCACCTGTTTATCAATAGGAAGATATTCTTCTCCATTCCTTTTGCCAGAAAACAAAGTTGTTCTATGATCTCTCAAAATAAATAGCTGTTTCCTGAAATTGACTTAAATGCTGTTACTTCAGTTATCTTGTAACAGATAATTGCTTACCTAATAATACCTGATGCAACTAGATAATGTTTCTGGTTGAAAGTGTGTGTGTTATTCATTCTAGTATCAGATGAACAGCAATCTGCTATAGTGAAAAATATATAAATATCATTTTTTAATCTTCTTCTTTCTCCTGTTATAAAATCTAACGACAATATATTCACTCTTAAATCTTAATAACAATTCGTTATTTATCTTCTTCTTGCACAATTCACAATCCTTAGTTTGGAAACCACTATCCTGATAAAGTGAAGGAGATGGAAAAAGGTTGTCTTGCATGTTTTTGTTTGAATGGGAAAGGAAAGTTTAAAGTAAGAAGAATTGGGATGTTACAAGTTGACCATATTTGAACTGTTTGTGTGGGTTGCACAACTTTCTTGCAACCTAATTTAGGGAAACAGGATTTATATGGATAAGTAGAGGCAGGGAGTGAAGTTTTTTACGTGTTCCAAATGCAAGTATACAACTGTCAAAATGTTCTAATTGACAGGAATATGCAGACTAATCTAGAGCATTCGATAATGTATGTACATAAGCACCTCAAGATGTAGAGTGGTGCAATGCCTTGAGGTTCTCCCCACGTTACCAATATATGTTGTTTGACCAATTTATGCATGCAAACACTGAAATATGTCATGTAGCATAATCTGGTAAAACTCTTGCTGAAATTACTGATGAGTCTTATGCTTCTGCTAATGCTATTGTGAAATTCCTATGTGTTTTTGGTTTTGTATCTTGAGTTGTTTCATGCAGTTTTGCCTCTAATTGTCTAACTGGTTTTTGTGTTGCTTAGCAGCATTACTTGGAACAAGGCGTCTATTGGAAGAAAATAATCAGGCCCTTAACAAAATTTCAGCTAACCTCTCAACGTTCATGGTATTGGTCTCAACCTCTTGTTTATGGAATGAAACTTATGAAATAATTGGGGGAGAATCAG
This sequence comes from Solanum tacnaense, assembly GCA_029582525.1. NCBI lineage: Eukaryota > Viridiplantae > Streptophyta > Magnoliopsida > Solanales > Solanaceae > Solanum > Solanum tacnaense. The sequence continues at coordinate 3,823 of JAJOOD010003476.1, forward strand.
AAAAACAAGATGCGAACTTCTTGTTGAAGGACTTCAATAGTTTTCTTGAAATGGAAAATGACTTGCTGAAAATTTACTAGGGGTAGTATTTTAATAGCCGTAGTCCAACAGGGGAAAAAAACATTGGCTCTGTTAATACTGACAAGAAAAGAGCTGGACAAGTCTTGCTCTGTCTGCGGCAATTTAGTGATTCTGCAGCATCGTTTCTGATCCTTTAGTGCTAACATAAGTTTCATTCACGCAGCATTATAAGCTTGTCTAAGGTGACTCATGTGTGATCATATCTTGTTTAACGAGAAAAGAGCTGCATGAAGACGGGGAAATCTCGAGAGGGGAAGATTTTTTCCCCTCGAGGCAAGAAATCTTTTGAAATCGTTACACACAACCAGACAGAATTTTCATGGTTTCAATTGACTGAATTGAGAAAAAGCTTGTGTAAACAGTGGAATAATCAACCAGTGAAGTTTCAGATGATGTTGCCAAATCATATGAAGGGCATAGTAAAAAAATTGATTTGAATGGTCAGTTTGGACAGATAGAAGAATGAAGATGAATGAGGAAGTTGTGATTAACATTTATATATGTTTCTTCCAAATTAATGATGAAACAAGGGGTCAATATTTGGTATGGTGGATGAGGATATGCATGGGATCAGGAAGAGGCCTTTATCAGAAACTATCAAGGCACTAATGGGTGAATAAAGTTACTCAATACTGGTATGATAAGAGTCAAACTCCTGGTGGAAATCATGCTCTGGATTCCGAAAAATGGAATTTCACTTGGCCAAACAGGTATAGAAATTGTGACAAGGCCATGTCACAATGGGTTGGATAATGTCTGAGGATAATTGTGAGAGAAGAAATATCATCAAATACCATCTTATTAAATGAGAATAGTTGATTAAGCCAATGAATAAAGGAGGGTTTGGTGTCAAAAACCTTTCAAAGCACAATACTGGTTGATGAGGAAGTGGCAAGAAATAGACCTACACTTGATGTAAGTAGGGAGGTAGGTTGCTAAAGAGGGGCGGTGGTGCTTGAAAATAGTTGCAACCTCACACGGTGTGAGTTTCTGGATAAAATCATAAGGCAGCTGGAGGTGTTCAAAAATATATTAGATATAAAGCTGCGAATGGAATGTAAAATTTTGGACAGATTGTGGTTAGGTATGTTGCATTGAGGGAGAATTTCTTATAACATATCCAGATTGGCCTCTTTTCTGGAGGTTGTGATTGGATGGAACATCTCCTCCTCATAACTTTATACCATGACTGTCCACAATAAATGATATAATGAACTGGAAACACACCGAGGATGGAAGGTTTTCTGTGAACAAGCTTTACAGAAAGGAAGTGGGATCTCTTCAAGAAATCAGATTGGCAAGGTGGAGACAAATTTGGACAAGTCAGGCATCAACCAAGGTGAAGTGTTTTGTATGGTTGGTGGCCAAGAGAGCATGCCTCATGCAAGAAGTGTAGAAGAAGAAGGGCCAACAAATAGTATCCAGAGGTTTTCTCTACAATGAGACAGATGAGACCAACAATCACCTATTCTTGCATTGCAAAGTCACTTCCCAGCTTTGGTCCATGTTCTTGAAACTCACAGACAATAACTGGACTATGCCAGAACACACTGCTGACCTACTGAGCTGTTGGATTAGGAGAGGAGGAAGTAAGAGCCAGAAGAAATGGTGGAGAATGATCCCAACTTGCATTTGGTGGACAATATGGAAGGAGAGAAATGGAAGATGTTATGAGAATAAAACAAATTCCATTCAGAAAGTGAAAGAGAAATCTATTGTCTTCTTTTATTTTTGGTGTAAAGTTAGCCTTTTTCTCTCCTTTTCTTGTTAGCAACTTTTTGGAGGTCCCCAGCATGTCCTTAATGCTGAAGAATACCATTACCAACTTTTTAAAAAATTAAAAAATCTTCTCCTCAGAGAATGACCACAGCTGGGACAGGAAGTTTTCCAGAGCTGGAAGGTGATAGTAGTAAGTCAGCTATGTCAATAAAACATGGATTTGATTGTATAGGCCCTGATATGCATGGACGAAGAAAAGAGTTGAAAGATTCACAGTTGCATGTTTTTTGCAAGGAGAAGAAGGAAACCAACAATCATGTGTTTCTCCATTGTAAGATTAGAACACAGATCTGGTCTCTGTTTCTAAGTATGTCTCAATGCCAGAACACACTGCTGACCTACTCATCTGTTGGATAAGGAGAGGAGGGAGCAAGATTCAGAAAAACATATGGTGGTCAACATGGAGAGAGAGAAACAACAAATGCTTTCAGGATATCTCTAACACAATCCAGAAAATTAAAGAGAATTGTATCAGTACTTCGTATTTTTGGTGTAAAGAAGAGGGTATAGAAGAAACTGAGCAGTTGGTACAACTTCCTTAATGCTGAAGGATACAATACAACTTTACCATTTTCAAAAGAAAATCGCTCTTTGCTCTAGTGGTCACACCTGGCAAATGGTCAGCAGTTCCGCCAAAAATTAAATAGAAGCTACAGCCCTCTTGGAGGTAGTTGGTTGAACAACAGTGCTGGAAGCAGTCCTTAGTTTGGATAACCACAAGAAAGAAGAGGAGTTGTGCCATAGATATTTCATGTGTGGGTTGGATGTGAATCAGTCAACCATCTCTTTATATTGGTAGGTGCTGTTCTTTTTTCATGTTCAAGGTGGAATGGTCATGCCAAAGCCAGTGATGGATTTTCGATGTGTTGCAAGAAAATGTTTGGGGAAACTAAAAGATTTTGTCCCAGGGAAGGAAAGAAATAGGAAATCTAGAGATGCTTTGGAGGACATGCTCTAGCTTTAAATGCCTAAAATATGTAGGACAGCAACAACAACTACATATGCAGTGTAATTCCACAAGTGGGGTCTAGGAAGGGTGGGGTGTACACAACCTTACCCCTACCTTGTGTGAAGGTAGAGAGACTGTTTCTGATAGACCCTTGGCCCAAGTTAAGTATATCAAACAATGTTATCTAAATGACATGGTTATATGGATTTTCTGAAAACTCTAGGAATGTAAACTTCGTTAAGTTTTGCACCCCGACTTAGCACCTCAAATGGCTTTTACTACCTTACATTATAAAGCAAAGCACCTCAAACGGGTGCTACTTATAAACAATAAAAACACTAACAAGAAAAGAAAGAAGGCTCATTAATATCAGATTACAGGTATACAACGACAAAAGATGGGGCCAATTTAATAGTAAGTACTACTCTTCTAAAATGAAATTAAGAAAATTCTGAATTGCTCTTGTAACCATATCCAGCTTTTGTCTGTATCCACATTAACTTTGAATGAGTCTGATCCTTAAATAGCAATGGTAATTACCACGACTTGAGAGTGCGTATAGCATAGGTCATAAAAAAGATCGGTGACATTGTCATTTGTCGGCCTTTCTGTGTTAGCTCTGGTAGTCCTTTTAGTTTGAGTACAAAGAGAATGGTGATACTTGTTATTTACTGTTAAAGTAATAGAACTAAGTAGGAAAATTAATGTGGGAATTGAATGAGGTGTATAAAATCCTTGGATAAGTAAAAATAAAGAAGATGGAATCATTTAATTACATCTTCATGGATTATCGTCTTTTTTTCTTGTTGTTGTTGTTTATTTCTGTTTCTGTTGCATCTTTCGGAGGAGACTGACAGATGTTCCTCATCTTACAATTTCTATCTTGCATATTTTCTGATATCTGATGTCACTATGTAAATGAGCAGTTGCAGGACAATGTTGATCTCTTTTTCCAGACGAAGAACAATTTAACTGCGATTTTAAATAAGTAATTCTACTATCCTTTTTATTTGCCACCATGCTGACTTTTGGTTGTCCTGCCATTCATATAATACTACTGTTGTTATGTCATTTCAGAATGAAAAATATGCCAGGGATTATGAGCCAAATGCCACCACTTCCAGTCTTCTTAAATGAGGAGCTCGCTAGTAGTCTCCCGCCTAGTTCAGCTCAGGTGATCTTGCTTTTCACACCCTTTTTTAGGCACAATGTTGAATCTTAATGCCACACCACTAGGGTTGATCCAGAGTCTTAATGAATCGGTTCTTCAAGTTCCACCATATCACTATCTGTGAGATCGTCTTAAATATGCTCCATGTTCATCTATGTTACACAAGATTTCTTGCAATATGTCATAATGCTGATCTCTCTGTTTCCCCAGCCGATGATGTTTGGCTGCAGAAGCGGAATCCAGTTGAAACAGGAGCCAGCTTGTTGATAGAGAATGCTCAGTGTTCAGTTTGGATTATTGGCTAGTGTAAGTGCACAATTTTTAGTGTAAATGCATAAAACAACTGGCGGTACTTGCATGACCAGGTCAATGAGACGAATGTTTTTGAACCATTTTCGGAAGCTGAATATCTGAGCAAGAAGTACCAGGAAATAACAGCCTTTTTCGTCATCTCATATCAGGCGAAATCTGTATCAGATAATGCACTTAGAAGTTTAAGGTCATGTTTCACCTTTCTGTTTGTAAATTCGAGAAACATATATAACTTCGGAATCATCCTTTAGTTTTGTAATATGTTCTCTTCTTTTTTGCAGCTTCTTGCATTGTTTTTTCCTAAATTTGTTGTAAAAAAAAAAAAACAAATTGTTGAGTATTTGGATTGAAATGAACTCAAATAGAGCGGAATGGATGTAAATGATTTATATAGTCAAGCATAACTAGTTTGCAATTAAAGTATTGGTTGTTTTCAGAAAAGGGTGAATTTGCTATGAGAAGTCCCACTTCAGGAGTTAAGTACTTTATACTATAGACGATTTCATTTCCAGGTACTTTATACTAAAGACGATTTCATTTCTAGTTCAACTTGATTTTTTGAACTTATTTTAGCACTTTATATTAAAGACGATTTCATTTTCAGGTTCAACTTGACTTCTTTGCCGATAAGAGTAAGTACACGATAAGGAACATATCTACATTGAACGTGCTGTATATACAGAGTTGAATACCTAACATAAGGGGATGTATTTGTACCAAGGGAAAAAACGTAGAAAGAATGTTGATGCTGTTTAAGAAACTCGACAAGTAGAAGAGACGAGATGTTTACCAAACGATTCATCATCTACTATATATATATACACGTAAAGAACATTTTGACCATATATATAGGGTGATTCACCAACAAACTGTGCCTGCTCACACAGGCATTCGCCATTTTTACATGTGCACACTCACGTCAGATGTTTTCACCTTCCTAAATTTCGATCGTAGGTATATGCTTTATAAATCTGTGCCTGCTCACACCTACATCAAAGGCAAAAAACAAAAACATCTCCATAACCGCGAGACGATATAACCCCAAACCCCCAACACAACAGAATGATAAACCATAACTTAATAAGAAGGGAAATAAGTTGGAGGGTAATATGTTTAAAGACGAATATCATCGTAGAGACGGACAGATTCTGCAACTTCCACCTGCCTTGTACATTGTCTGGCATAGGCTAGAGAATATAATCGTCATATTGGAGATAGCCAAATTGCACACTGAGTAAGAACTGAATGCCCACTATGAAAAATACTTTGCACGAGTATCAACTATTCTGTAATGATTCGGTTTTAGATTATTTAATCACTAGCCAATAATTCAAGTCTATTCTAGGGCATCGTTTGTTCACCATTAAACAATTCATTGAAAAGGCAGCACTGAAATTTGATAATAATCCACTAGCTATCCTGCAACGAACTTCACAAGTTCATGTCGATCAACTTCTTGTAGAGAATTCGGTCCTCTCTCCCGGTGTTGCTCTCTATAAGTGCACTTTGCACAAGTTCCTGGGAGACATGCTTTAATGTCAGCATACATGCAAAGTAACCCATAAAGGTACTAGGGATATACAAAATGAACCAACCTTGACATCTCTGTGAGAAAGGAATTTCCCCAAGTTGTGGAGGATTAATCTCATATCTTCGACCTGAGAAAGCATACATGGTTGAGTTCCCTACACAACAAGAAGAAAGAGAAAGAGAGAGAGGAATAGGACAAGCTTAGTTTGTTTACCCTAACATATCCCGCTCTGTTTCGGTCAAAGAACCTGAAAGCCTGTTCCAAAGCAAGAAGACATCAATTAGAGAACATAAAGACTGAAAAATAGAAATTAAGATAGAAACCAGCAACTTACCTGCAACAGTTCTTTGTTAACCTCACCCAGAGTAGTTCTAGTATTTTTCTCCACCTTCGTTGTCACTTCTTTGCTGCCTGATTCTAGATTTGGCTTTATCTCAGAAGCTCCTTCATCCTTGCCATTTCCAGACAGTTCACCTCCAGTATCAGCATCAGTTTGCATTTCCTCGGCATTTTCCTACAGTCAGAAACATGTGAGATTACAATAAATACTACATGACATCTAGTCTCTTCATTTCCACACCCTTGCTGCAAAACCAACTTCCCGATCAATGGGTTCAAATTATTGTTTGTCCACCTCAATATGCGGAAACAAACATATACAATTTGTAGTGGGCACTACAATTATATTACATAGATCAATGTTTAGCAATGACCTCTTTTATTTCACCGATAAGCTTATAATAATAAAGTTAATATTCACCAATGACAAAAATATACAAGTATCCTTGTGTAGGCAAAAAAACTTCTACATAAACTACACTATCCCACAATCCTCTATTGAGTCTTAATTGTACCAGAACATCCAAAATATTCTTGAAAGTAGATGCATGGTAGTGTTTCTTCATATTGCTAATTTAGTCAATGATATAAGACTGATTGAAATATATAAGAAACTAAAAATACCTACTGAAACTTATATTTACCCACAATGTTCTTGCTAAATTAGACCAATAAATAGCAAATTCCAAACATAACCAAGTGCACAGAAAACATAACATAAAAGAAATTTTAAGTGGTAGCAAGAGAGACAGAACCTTTGCCCCCTTAGCCTGGCCATCCTGCGGGCTTGTGTCTTGCATTTCTGACTCCTCCTCTGGATCTTCCTCCGGATCTTCATCCATCTCAGAGTCATCATTTGCATTTTCATCTGGTATCACTGTCTCTTCATCATTATTTAGCGAAGTAGCCTCTTCCTTGACAGGCAATTTTTCATCTTCTTGATCATGTTTGCCATGTGATTCAGTTTTAGTAGATTTGTCATCCTCCATATGTTCATCTGTCTTCTTTGCACGCTTGGCTGATTTTCCCTCACTTATCTTCTTGGATGACTCTTCTCTCTGTCTTTTCTGCTGGTTTCGCTTGATCAAAAACTTAGAGCGCAATTTCTATTATAGAAGTAACATAATGGACAAGTGTTAGATAAGAACTTGCAACAGAAATACCATTTCACAGGGAACTTACTGAATAAAATGACTTGCACAAACCTGAAGAAAAGTTAAGAGACGAGAAGCCATGTTATAGTAAAGCATTTCATACAGGGATTCCGCAACAAGTGAAAGCTGCAAAAGAAATAAGCAAAGGTGACGCAATCCAATTGGATCAAAAGTACGTTAATCAATTTACGGATGATAGGACAAGTTTATGATTTCCAGCAAGAAGGGTATACCTCAAATCTCGACTCTTCAATATCCTTATCAGTATAATCCAACAAAGAATCCAATGAAAGAGACAATGATCGCAACTGTAAGCATAGGAACGCACCAACATAATTATTTCATGCAAACAGTAGGATAAAACATTTATTCCAACTTGAACAGTCAAGTGATTCTGATTCAACCTACCTTCATATCCTTGCTCCCTTTTGTTTGAACAAAAAATCCAGGGTGCCGAGGAGGATCTTCACTTCTCTTTTCTTTGATCTCTTTTGTTGATTTGCTCTTCAAAAGGATTTTCTCATCCTGATCCTTCTTTCCTGTTTGTTCTTTGGGGCCTTCCTTTCCTTTAAGCTTTAAAAGGTCATCATTTTGAGAACTCTTATGCTTGTCTACTTCGGATTCTTTCTTGGACCCAGCAAGATTTAACTCCTTGGTCTTTTTTTCTTCTTTAGTTTCTTGCTTCACGTCAGCTATTTTTGATTTTGTTTTAGGGCTAACCTTCTGTTCTTGGTTGACAACATTCACATTCTCTGCAGTTTCTGCATTATTATCACCCACATTTTTCACCTCACTTTCAGCTTGAACTGATTTCTCCTCTTTCACATCGTCTTTGAGACTAGCAACACCAGTGGCTCCATTGTTGGTGTCTGTAGTTGCTGCTTTTCGTTTGGGAACCCTCTTAATTATTTTTCTCTTAACTAATTTCTTCACAACAGCATCCTGCTTGATAGAAGTACTATTACCATCAGTTTTACTATTCCCCTTATCTTCCGAAGATTCCACCTCCTTGACACTTTCCACATCAGGAGGTTTCATCCCATCTTCTTCTGGAGTTTTCACCACAGGAACCTTTTTAACAATTTTCTTCCTTATAAAAGTTTTAACTGGAGGGTTAGCAGATGCTCCAACCTGGGGAGAAGCAATCTCTGTGCCCATATTTCCATCCCCAGTTTCTTTACTATCCACCTTCTCATTCACTTTCTCTGTGGTTTCCAAATCTTTCTTATTGGAGATCTTCTGTTTAACAATTCTTTTTATAACTCTCTTCTTAACTGATTTTGCACTACCATCTGTTTCAATAGCAGCTGGATTCGGTTCAGCATTATCATTTCCCACCTTACCAGTTTCAAGAGGTTGTTTACTCTCTCCACCTTTTTTCTTAGACCCTTCTTTATCAGCTATACTCTCTTTCAGTTTGCCATCATTCTCCTTCTTGCTTGCTTCTGCAGACTGTCCAGATGCAGAGTTTCTCTCTGACTTGGGACCCCTCTTAGCATCTGTAAGATGCTGATACTCTTCAGTTATTGAATTCCAAAATGAATAAATGAACCAGAATTGATTCTCAGGTAAAGAAATTGATGCACCAAAATTTCAGATATCTTACCTTTCACGCTTTCCTTCTCACCGGATTTCTAGATCAAACAAATAATTTAACAGGTCAGCAAGCAAAACCATTAATGTACCATCTGAGACTAAAGTAAATGAAAAGGACACATAAAAGTAAACTAGAAAAAAAAATGCTACTCGCTGTCCCAAAAGAACTGGATATTGCTATTATAGGAATCAAAGAGTTTATCCTTAGTTTATGATTGTTTTCAAACATGTGTGTGTGTGTTTAACTACAAGAAATTGTGATATTTAGTATTTCTATGCAGTTTCAAACTATTTAAACAGTCTTTCAAAAAGAAAATATGACATTAAAATTATGTGTTGAACATGGTGCTCTGACAATGCCATTCTTTTTGGACGAAGTAGAGAGGAAGATGAAGGGAGGAAGTTTTAAAATGGCAAATCAGCACAGAAAGGACATACAAACTTAAGAGTGGGAGAAAATGACTAGTAAAAGAAAGGAGACCCTTTCTCGGTTATCAAAAAAAAAGAAAAAGAAAGGAGACCCTTAGTGTAAGAAGCATGAGGGACCAAATAACAGCTCACTGGCCAAATGGCTGTTGAGGTTCAGCAAGGAGGAAAATTTCTCTGTGGATAAAGGTGATAAAGAGCAATTGACATTCTGGAATTGAAAACCCCCTACAGCTGCTATATACCTAAGATATGACTACAATCACAAGTCACAACAAGACACAAGTAGGGAAAGGCCAAGAGCAACCACATGTTGGAAAAAGAAACAGAGTTGAGAAATAAAGCATCCCACAAAGTGCAGTGTTTGGTTGGAGGCACATAGTCCTGTCTGACTCAGTACAGCTTACAAAAGTAGAGGTGTATTGCTATTGCGACAGATAACATTAGTGAAGAAAGGCCGCAAAGATGCTAGTTCTCTCTCTCTATCTCTATCTCTCTTTGATAAGGATCCAGGTATTATGCATGTACTTAAATGTATAGTGGATGAGTGGTGCATGCCAGAAACTACAAAAGATTCACTCTTCCAGTGGCACCGAGGAATACCATTCTGAAGCCATTTGGTGGGCAGTTTCGGAGTTAAGAGACACAAAAGGGTCTTTGTTGGAAGGAGAGTTGATTAGGATCAAGTAATTCACTGTCTAGCTCTTTGATGTCAGTTACAGGACATAAATGGAAGAGACAAATTGATCGATCTTCTCAATTCATTAACTCACTTTTTCCTTTTGTAAGGCCCACTAGACTGCACCAGCTTGGTGTCATATAAAGCAATAAATTACCTTTCTTAATAAAACAAATGGAGCATATTCGTCAAAACTTATAGAGAGAATTTTTCATTGAAGGTACAAGAAATGTACTAGCACTTTAAGCAAGCAGACCTCTTTACTCAGAGCAAGTTCCCTTTCTCTCTCAGCAATATCCTTTTTTTTAGTAAACCAGTGCTCACGCCATGATTCTAATGAAGGGAGGCATTCAGACAAGTCTGGGACGAAGTAAACAGTGACTTCTTTATGACTGAACCGCCCATCCTTTCCAACTCTTTCATAGTGTATCTGCCAAGCATCAAAAAATAAATTATCTTCAATACTGTAGAAATTTAATAGTGAGCAATTTCTAAGCTTTTGTGATTCAGATCAGATAACTATTTCTTGGCTTGAGTTTGCCACCTACAATTCTTGGAAAATACAAAACATTATTTTATGATATGACCCATCTCAATAGCATGGACTGCAGAAGGGGAAAAGGGAAGCTAATGAACTAAAAATGTAATGAAACTTAAAAGTTGACAAAAAGCTACTACAATATGGTCCAAACTCCTCCAGTGGTTGGGTATAGACAGACAAATGTTGACTTGGACAGAAGAATTAGAGTGGGCACATAACCATGTACGAGGCAATGGAGCAGCTGATGCTATCAATAAAATGACCTTGGCTGACTGTGTCTACTATGTGTGTATTGAGAGGAATAGTTATGTTTTCAAGGCAATGAAAAGCAAATCCCAGAAGGTAATCAGGAAGATAACCCAATAGGTAGTGTTCAGAGGATCTTATCACGCATAGTTAACAGGAGCCCCTCTTAAGATTAATTTTTTACCCCTGAGAATAGCTAGGTTGAAAGTTAGGCACAATTTGTAATAGTTGAGAGGTAATATTGTTTTGATGCTTGCTGCATTTAGTGGTTGTACCATCGCATACCCTGTACAGTTCTAATTGCTTTTGGTAAATAAAATCGTTTTACTTGCCAAAAAAAGGGGAGAGTCCTGCTTTAAATACGCAAGGTAGAATAAACTGAGGGCAGAGATACCCCTACAGGCAGATATTACCTCAAGAAAACGGTTCCACTGCTGGCAGTTCTTCAAATTAAGATGAGCTATGTCCTTTGCATGTCTAATAGCAAGAGTTATATCAGTAAGGTTAGTGAAAAAAAAACGTAAATCACAATAGTAGAGGAATGTGATTAACAAACCTAAGAGCTGTCTGAATCAAAGCGGAGTCATCACATGATGGATCACCACCATCAACACTATCCCACTGCCCCCCTACAGTCATCAAAGAATTTTCCAGCTTAAGAACCGCAAACCTAAGCATATTGCACATGTGAGGTATTCGGTCATCATAGTTTCGATCGGATGACAACTCTTCCAGAGAATTTCTGCTGAGCCCACTCATCAAAATCATCTATATATCAGAAAATAAAAATGACAACCATTAGAAATATTTTAGCACAATGTAGAGAGAGTGCATTGGGATAAGAAGGTACATATCATGACGGAAGAAACACCATTGCATAAATACTGTGCTTCCACTATAACATTAGAAAATACAAAACCAACTTGCTAGTCATCTTTGAACATATAGCATATAGAAGATAGAAGGCAGTAATGGAAAAGAAAATCAGTGCAAGGGTTCTAATTTCATGAGGTCTATGCTTTGCAATCTAATCAAGTTGAACAAAGTCTGTTCAGGAGCATTAATACTGGCAAGTGGCAACAATAAGGAGCAAGGGAAAATTTGAACTATTGCAATTATCACCTATATTAGTAGTTATAAAGACCAAATGCAATTATCACATCTTTCTTCCTCTTAAAAATCCACAATTAAGACAACCAATTTACTCTCAAAGATACCCAAAACTCAGGAGTACAGACGGTTAATTGCTATATAACAACCATGAACCAGAAACACTCACCACTTCAGTTATGATTCTCTTCAGCGAAGTTCTAAAACAAAAGCAAGAAAAGAGGACACCTATTCTCTGATGATAAAATTAACAAACTTCAGTGTTATTGACATTGAAATCCCAGAACAGTACCCCACCATTAACTTCTACTGGTTCTTATATGAGTTATATCTGACCACCACTTATAATATCATGATAGCATCTCAAACAAATGCTAACTTAAGAATTCTCAGAGGCAAGGAAGAGGAAAGGACAGGTTCTAAAGCAATTTGTATATCTTCATAAAAACCTTAGCATTCCATATAGTCATCCCAGGTTCTGATTTTTCAGGTTCACCAGCAGACGGTTTCGATGATAGCCGTTTCAGCGCTGTTGCAGCCTCTCCTTCAACAAAATCATGCTCAAAACTGTTCCATCATGAAAAGGGTGATAGTGTCATACCAGCGATCATCTTACAGATTTCAAAGAATCAAAACTGCATATCTACCAATTAATTTTTTGAGAAAGAAAAACAGCATGCCTACTAGGGACGGCAATGGGGCGGTGCGGGGTGGTTTTAAGGTTGTGCAGGGCGGGTTGAAGTAATTCTTTTTGAAACTAATGCGGGGCAGGGCAGGGCAGGGCGAGTTGCGGGTCTATGCAGTTTTATGTGGGTTCAAACTTAATTTTAATTTTTTACAAGTTATAAGGGTGATTGAGCACCCATCACGAGTAAGAATACACAAATCTCATGACAAATTCATTAGTATTTTTTATTCAAACTAATATCAATTGAAAGTTTCTTTAAAGTTATTAAGATATTCAAGATAGTGAATGAAAATGGTTCAATCAAAACTAATACAGTTTCTTACATGCTTCCCAGTTGACCTCAAAAATAAATTTTTGAGTCATTATCTATTAAATTAATATAACTAAATAAGAAAATGAATTTATTTTTATGAATTTTATTTTTAGTATCAAACTAAATTAACAAGGAAAATATTGAAAACAAATTATGTGGGGCAGGTTCATGCGGGGCGGGGCAGAGTGGAGTGGGTTGAAAATGAAAAAAAATTGTTATGCAGGGCAGGGAGGGTTAAGAGTTTTTCCGGGTTAAGCTCAACCCACCCCGCACCGCCCATTGTCATCTCTAAAATCTACCTAATATTTTTTTGAGAAAGAAAAACTCCATATCTACATAATAATTAATTACACCAGATTAAGTGTGGGTGGGGGTAGAGAAAGCATCTGTTAGAGCTGTGGCTCCAAAGGAATAGATCATTTCAAAAATCATTGAGAGACTTAATATTCTTTTGAAAATCAGATGTTCCAATACCAAATAGAATGCTATAGTGCAAAACAACAGAAATAGAATATGAAATAAATAAACATAAAAGGGAAGGGTATCACGACTTGTTACCTGACAGGAGTATGAAAAGAAAGCTTAAGATTCCCTTTTGGCCAATTTACAACTACCTACAGCCAAAAAAAAGGTGATGTCACGTGATATTGTCACATAAAATTGGCTGAATGAAAGACAAGGCAAACCTTTGAGCATTCTGGAGATATGAAAAGCCTAGGATACCGCCTATCCAGTGAGAGATAATCCCTCTCAATTTCAACCAAACTGGATGAATAAACCTGCAAAAACAACAATAAATGCATAAGAATGGTAATCATTAGATATCCCTGTTGAATAATTGAAGCAGTCTTTCAAGTCCCAAAATTTAACCATTCAAATAAAGGCAGCTTAAAAATTATTTAAAAAGAGAGACAACTATCATCCCAAAAAGATAACGATGACAAGTTCTGATGGTACAGAAAAGGATCAACAGTCTCCAGGATTCAAGGAAGGAACAGAGAGAACAGAACACCACAATTCTTTGCAGAAACTACATGTCTTGAGCAATCACGGACAGCAACATCCGGAGGGAAAGATGGAAGAGAGCATAGGAGACCAGCAAGAAGATAAAGGAAAAGGAGGGACAAAATATCTGACACTGACGATGGCTCAAAATAAGAGCTTGTTGCAAGACATGATAATTGAAAAAGCAATAGCCCAATTGTGTTGGATAGGGAACAAGGATTTTTTTAGAAATGAGTAACTTGATTAGTCTCTGTCCATGAAATATGGTTATCAAGAAGTTTGAAAACTAAGAGGTCCTCACAACACTTCATTCCCACATGGAAAGCAGAACCACGTAGAGGGATAATAACGATTCAAGCACTAAGCTCTTGTTTTACCTTGCAGAAATACTCTCTCCTTTTAACAGGTGAATGACGCCTTCAGCATGACAGAACACCAAGTTAGTTACAAATGCTGCAATATATAGCAGCTGCTAAACACACACAACCATAGAAGGACAAAACCAAATAAAATCCACCTATTCAAAGCTTCAGGACGTGGAGATTCTCGTCGTGTAGATCTACTGTCCTTGGTTAAAGAGGGACCTCGTCGGTCCCTGGAACTCCTGGGAGGAGTTCGGTCATGCTTTATTTCAGGTCCACGTTTGGGCTCATGATCTTTCTCCTTCTCCTTACGTTCCAAAGCACGTTCACGATCACGCTCTCTTTGTCGCTGTCGTTCCCTATCTCGTTCTCGCTCTCGCTCTCGTTCTCGTTCCCGCTCCCGATCCCGTTCCCTTTCTCGATCTTTCGCCTTTTCTCGATCTTTCGCTCGCTCGCGTGAAGAGTGTCGATCTTTCTCCCTTCGTTCAAGCTCCCGAGAGTAGACAACCCTGTCATCCTTATAATCATCTAACCTTGAGTGACCAGCACGTGCCAACACACTGCTAGGATAGTCAGAGTCAACGGAAGTTGCATGAAGTCCCTTCCCTATCCCATAGTCTCTACCTGGAGGCAGGCTCACTCCATAACCAGGATTCGTAGAACTTTGAACATACATGACATCCTCAACAGCTCTTTGCGGTGCGGCTCCTAGGATAGAAGGAGCATGTTGCCCAGGAAGTAATGATCCAGGTAACGTTGATAAAGTGCGAGGATCCGAGTCGATTCTGCTACTATAAGATATGGGATCTTGGGCTGCAAGACGAACAGCAGCACTCCTTGCTGCAAGATATTCAGCTTGTCTGCCAGAAATTTGTTGCTACTTAGTGCAATAGGACATATAGCTCCATGTAAGAAGTTGGGCACAGGATGTGTACAGATATAAGCTATCACTCACAGGATGTTTATCACTCCTATTTACATGTTAGAGCCAGGTATAGATACTGATAATGTAAGGGAGAATACAATTAAACACAACCAATCACGTGGTTCTAAAGAGCATTTTTCTATTACATCACACAATTTTGAGATAGAACTAGAGTACATACCTAGATCCTCCATCAATGGATGCAGATTGCAATGCCTGAGACTTCAGCATTTGCTCTTGTCGCATTTTCTCTTGTCGTAATATAGATGCATGATCCATATGCTCATATCTTTCAGCCTAACAATGGGGGAAAACATAGAAGACATTAAGAAAAAGAAGGTCACATAGAAAGTAATAAATTATTTAGCCGGGACACAGACAAGTACTAAACAACGACAAGAAGCAGTATTACTCAACATGTTTTCCTCTTCAAACCTCCAAAACATTCAACCTCATTATACAAACTGGAAATTTTTACTGAAAGATTCAAACAAAACCAATTATTACATTGTATTAGTATTACTACTCCTATATTTACCATCCTAAAATAAACTACCCACTTCTATGATTCCATTCACTCCACATATTGTTACACTCAAAACCCCTTTTTTTCCCACTCCATTCTAAAGGGGCTATCTTGTCTAGGATGGACTATGAACTTCTCTCTTATCCAGCTCCTTTGTATTCTGGTTTAGTTAATCTCCAAGGAATTGTAACAGGTAGAAGTTTGGGTAACTCAAACTTCCCAATGCTCATTCAGAATTTCTATTTTTTTTTAAAATTGGTAATTATTGTATATATTTATACAAGGGAACAATCACAATCCATATTATGACCATCAATGGTATTGCGATCTCATGTGCAGGTGCTCATGGTGTGTCCAGGGTGATGATAACAGTCAAAAGAGTTCCTGAAAAAGGTAGAAGGCCAAGTGTAAAAACCACACCTGATGCTTATTACCAAAAGAAATTGAATCAGAATATCGACTGGGTTGTTCACTTGTCAGATCTCTCCCCACATAAGAGTTGTGCCGTTCACCATATCGTCTATCAAGGGTTGGATAATCAGAAACCCTATCAGTGTATTGCTGTTCAGCTTTATGACCATATCCATGGCTGGATGATGAAACGTAGTCACCTGCCGTGAACTTTGGCGAATCCACACCAAAGCCGCTACGACTTTCCAAAGCTGATGATCCAGATCCTTTTCCACCAATTGTGGGCATCTGCATATGAAAGAGATGTAGAGAGACAAGCTTTTATACTCATGATCAGAAAATTAAACAGTTGATAATGCAAAAGGCTTAACTGAAACACACAAAAAGTGACACACACAATGCAAGCATTAATAAATAAAACGTGGTAGAAGTTTTATAGACCCAATCCTTGAAATTGGTGGAAAAGGAAGAAAGCACACTAAAAAATTTTGTTGAATATCCCACTTGTGAAACAAGTCCATGAGATGGTCAAATCTATGGACAGTGCAACACAGGTTATACCAAAAGCAGTATGCGCATGCAACGATTTGTTTACAGATACACACATCTACAGACATGCAAGGCATGCACTGGCTAGTGGTGAACAATGAGGATTTTTTTGGCAACAACCATGCAAAGAAAGAAGCTACATGCTCAAGGGTGAGATTATCTTCCAAATGGTTCAACTCTAAAATGCAACACAGCAATATTGCAGAGCAAAATATCACATTTCTTGGCATGCCAACTGGTAAAACCTTAAACATCAACATCCAATTGTGTGAAAAAGACAAAAAAATTCACCTACTCTAACAGCACAACAGCTTTACCACTACTGTGAGCATTTGCAAATATACCATCTATCCAATTACACTATCAGAAATGCAAACAGAAACAATCGACATATTAAACTCGTTCAAACAACAAAACAAGGAACCAGATAAAATTCACACAGGTTAAAGTTTGGTTTAATTGAGTACTATGAGCAGGTCTTTCCTCTCTCATGATGGTAGAAGAATTATATTTTACCTGGCCAAGCTTCACTAAAAGTACCTTTTTTTTAAAAAAAATGCTTTTTCAAAGTTGAGGTGTTTGGTCAAAGTCTGAGCAACATAGCTTAGAAGCACATTTTAAAGGAGTAGACCAAACATATGTTACCATCTCAAAAAAAATAAAAATTGGACCAAACATTAATTGTTGCTCAAAAGTGCTTTTCAGATTGATTAGTCAAGAACAAACTGTTTCTCATCAAAAGTACTTTTGAACAGCACTTCTCAAAATAAGCTAATTTTAAAAGCTTGGGCAAACAAGCTATTAGACTCACACCAAGTCCACATCACAAGAAATACAAGGTCACCCTCCAAATATAACACCAGAATTTGTACCGCTTATGGAAATATTTCATTCTTCAGACAGTTTCGGCAATAGATAGCATACCATACATATAGAATATATACAGTGCGGAAGAATCTGCTGACCTGCTGAGCAGTTGAACCATACACAGAGCTATATTGCCCACCATAATTAGGCGCTGTTGATGGATGATGACTGTGAGTTGTGTAAGGATTCATTTCTGCATCTTGGGGGGTGCCTAACATTGAAGAATGTCGTGAACCTGTAGGTAGCTGAGAGGACCTCTCAGGCCCTCCAGCAGAACTCTCGGAGTAACCATGTCCCAACTAGATGAACAGAGAAAGTGATATAAAATTACAAGCATGAACATAGTACCGAAAACTATACAATAGAAGAGTTTTGTCATTCATAAATGTTTATCAAGAGCTACTTTAGAATGAATTTATGCAACCGTGGTATATGGAAAAAGCTATCCATGAATAAAAGATAGTTCAGAACACAATGGACTACAGCTGAGAATCCTTATTATTGTCAGCACCTGATCTGCAAGTCGCAAAATTTGACCAACTACAATCTGACTCTCATGATCACTATTTACACACTCAATACTCCTGCCTATCTCATTTCTCATTTGATATACGACAATATCATTGTTTCAAAAATCACTTAGTTTTTACTGTTACAGTCTCAACTAAATACAGTCATGGAGCCACCTATATTTGTACTTTTGCATTGTTCGTTCAGAGTTTGTCCAAGGCAATGAACAATTGCTCCGGCATTAGCATTTTACAATTACAAATTCTTAGTCATTAATAGGTTGGATAGCATCAGGAGAAAGTTTTTGTGGCAAGGAAACAAGGAAAGGAAGGGGTACCACTTAGTCAAATGGAAAAAAGTGATCAATGACAAGAGTTGAGGGTTTAGGGATCAAGAACTTTAAGTATCAAAGCAATGCTTTGAGAATGAAGTGGCTTTGGAGGTATTCCAACGATGATCAGAATTTATGGGGCTCAGTCATAAAAGCAAAATATGAAGAAAGTGACAATTGGATGACAAAGGAAGTTACCACTCCCTATGGTGTTAGTTTATGGAAATC
>JAJOOD010003478.1:0-15843 GCA_029582525.1 Solanum tacnaense
CCTTGATTATGCTTATCGCTTATGGTCATTTTAATTGCTTCCGCGACCAATGATGTGTAAGATACGCTATGAGGCTTGTTTGGGGTTCCTTCGGGTTCCCCATTCGCCGGTCACGTCTAGGCCCTAGGCTTGGGTCGTGACAAGTGATTATGCCGATGAGAAATGGTTCTGGCAAGTGACATTATATAAAGCCAAAAGGAAATTGTTCCGGTGAGTGATATCGTGAGGATGGGAAATTATTTCACCAAGTAATATTGTGCAATGGTTAATGGTTCCGGCGAGTGATATTGTGCTAATATGAAATGGTTTAATGAATGATACTATGCCCATGGGAAATGATTTCGCCAAAAGTTCGATTATTTAGACTTGAGGAACTTGATATTTGTGATTGATCTACTTCATACTTGTGATTGAGATACTTGATACTTGTCATTGGCATACTTGATACTCATGATTGAATAACTTGATACTTGTTGATTGTTGAACTATGACTATTGGACTTTGATTGTTAAGCCTTGTGATTTGTGTTTTGTAAGTTGTTAGGTTGGGCTGATTTCTATGCAGGTTGTAGTTGAGACGGTTCGGTTGGGATGAAAGGAGTACTCATATTCTAGTTTAGTTTTACGTTATTTATTGGTTGTCACGACCCGAAGTCGGGCCATGATGGTGTCCACTACAACCCACCTACTAGACAAGCCTAAATAGAAGAAATAAGAAGCGGAAGACACCATAATGCATAACATAACTAAATAAAGAAGAAATATGAGAATAAGATATATATATATTTCCAAAACTAGCATTCCCTTCATGAAAAGTTGTGACTTTTATGAAAAGTTGCGACATTTATGAAAATTTGCAACATCAATGAAGAGTTGCAACTTTTATGAAATGTTTTGACTTTTATAAATGGTTTTGACCTTTCCGAAGGGTTGCAACTTATCCAAATAGTTGTTACCTTTCTGATATGGCACACCAAACATCTGTTCACACTACCATTTGTTGTCTATAAATAGAGGGATTTTCTCTCATTTTAAACAACAAAATTCTGAACTTACTATTCTTCTTATTTTACTTGACTTCTCCACAATTAAATATTCGTGTACTTTGCTCCTATTGTGTGACTCACTGACACAATTGTTTATGTTGTAGATACTTGTATTTTTTTTACTGTCATAAATATATGCTTATGTTATTAAGGATTAAATGATAAGATGTTATAATTTTCATTTTCCTTTACATTATTAATGTTCGTTACTATGTAATCTTGTATGTAAAATAATATAGTGTTTTAGTTTTAATTACTGATAGGTTTTAAGTATTATTTTAAAAAATATGTGATATTAAATTATCACGCGAAGAGCGGGTAATTTTACTAGTACATATATGTGTGTATATATATAGATAGATAGATGGATAGAAGGGTCTATTATATATATGTTTGCAGTATGATATAAAATATATAAATTAGGCCCAAAAGTGACCAAGAGACAAACTAACACTAGATACAAATCCCCAAGAGCTTGTGTCACATATACAGGAGCTACTTCGAACAAAAAGTCATAAATATATATATAGAGAATTCACTAATACAACATACAAAAGGAAAGTCGGTACAAAAGGAGGTAATCATAAAGTCTTTTAATGTTGGGAGCTCACCACATTCCACGTCTTGGACATCCATGGGATATCGAAACGTTCACTACTGAGGATGGCTCGAACTGGGTGTTGCATCAGAAAAGATGCAGAAGTGCAGTATGAGTAACAAACACGGGGTACCCAGTAGGCATCAGAAAAGATCAAATATGACTTAGAAGCACGATCAAACTAACATGGCAAGGGCAAGATAAGGCAAACCGAGCTAATAATGGAGAACAAGTAAGAGAGAATCCACAATCAGCAATAATACACACAAACCAAACAACCAACACATCCAAAGGAAACTCATACAACACAACAATGTCAAACTCCAAAATAAGTACATATCATAAGCTCGGAAGAAACATCAAGCTGCCTGGAATGACACCTCAAGCTTATCCATAAGCCAATAACCTAGATATGCTCATTCAAAGGTTGTGATGTATGGCACATGAACCTACCCATAACCCGAATATTTGTATCAATGGGCCGCCTGGAATGTGAATCTAAAGTAAACTATAGCCCAGTAATGTTATTGGGCCACCTCGAATGGTACCTCAAGCTGATCACAATATATGCAACTAAAAGGTGCGGAAAAAAAAGGGCCTTTTAACCACTTTATGCAACACAAGTACCAATGACTTCCAACTCATTAAGAATAACCTCAATTATTGTCAATAAACCATTTCTTTGTCACAAATCAAGTGAATCGATACTCCAAAGAAGTATAATCACAATCAACTCATGGAATAGACACAAAATCGGGAAGAATACTCGTCACACCACAAAAGTACTAACTTGGGATTCCTACTAGTCTGAGCTCACGGCCTTAGGCCCAACAGTTTCATAAACAACCAACGAAGAAGCACAATTCAAGAAATCCATACAATCATCCAAAACAATAAAAACAATCAAACACCACAAAACCCTAAGTTTTACGCCACCTAGAAGCAAGGTCTAAGGATACTACTCACACAAGGATCACCTAAACTAAGGCCTTCCTGACCAAAGCTTAAGCTAAACAAACAAACTTATAGCCATAACTACCCAAGAATCATTAAAGCTCAATCAACCTAAGGGCTCATCCTAGATCATGCTACACTACCTAAATATACTTAATCTAACTAAGTCAAGTCTAATAAAAGGAAGCCATGGTGTCCCAAGGAAAAAACCACACACGAACTAGAATTTCGATGCGTTTCTCTTCCGGAGAGCCTTACATTGTTGCGAGCTATCAAGATCACATAATACGAGTCCAACGATACCCATATCACTAACTTAAAAAATAGACTAGAAATTGGGCCTAAAATAGCCCACGAATTGATGCTACTAAAAAACAATAAACAAAAACGTCATATTGTCCTTATGGGGTAAGGATAACATGCCCAAAAGATGGGCGCAAATGGGACTCAGTTTAGACCTCAAATGGCCAAATTACTTTATTTTAAATTTTATAAATCAAGTGATTTGAGGTCGAAAATGAGATTGAATTACGAAATTGAAGGCATTAAAGTGTAGAGAAGTAGAAGAGGAAGAAAACAAAATTTGAAGAGCCAAAAAATGGTCAAGAAATGGCCAAAATGTCCTAACTGCAAGCTCTCGAAGAGTTGGTTTCTTTATAAGAAGAATGAATGAAAAATGGGAATTTAATCATGGGAAAAGGGCCTGATATACCCATCAACTTTGTCATTTGGAGCTGATATGCCCCTCGGTATGAAAGTGGCTCATATATACCCTTACCGTTATACAAACGGCTCACGTATAACCCTACCGTTACAAAATGAGCTCACATATACCCTTCATTTAACGGAAGTGAAAAAATTAGTTTTAAATTTATATTTTTGACTTTTGATTTCTTAAAAATATTAATTAGGGGTATATATGATTTTTCTAGAAACTTTCAAGGTATATTTTAATATTTTTCGAACATAAATTATTTTTTGACTTTTTGATTATCATTATTTGAGTTTCTTATTCTTATTTTTTTTTCTTTCATTCCTTAGTGTAAAGAAAAAATTTTAAGACTTTTTTTTTTGTGGCTATATTATAATTTTAAACTATTTTTTCGAATATATTGTAATTTTATTTTTGTATTTGAAAAAAAAATTGGGTCATCTATAATAAATTTTACAAGAATATTAGCAAACCTTAAATAAATTTAACCATCAAAATAATAAATCTATATGAGTCATTGAAAAAAAAGAAGATAAAAATTAATAATATATGGTTAAGGAGGATTAAATATACCCATATGGGATTATATATATTTTTTTTAAATTAAACTAAAATTAATTTTTCACTTCCGTCAGAGGAAAAAGGTATATGTGAGCCATTTGTATAACAGTAGGGGTATATATGAGCCACTTTTATAACGAGGGGTATATCAGCTCTAAATGACAAAGTTGAGGGGTATATGTCACGACCCGAGAGCAACCGCTTGTCGTAACACGGCGTAATCGACCTCGAAGGGGTCTTATACAAGCCTAATAGTCATTCATTGCATTCAATAATGAAAATAGCGCGGAATTTAAAGCTTATTTAAATCCACACATTCAAACTTCATTAAAAACAACCTTTAAAGGACATAGCGGAAGACTAAGTCTCACATGGCCATCTTAACCAAAAGTTTAACAAGATAGGGTCACAACCCTTTACAATAGAAATCTTAACAATAGCCTCAAAATAAGAAAGAACTAGAAACAATAAAAGTTCCCTTTACAATAGAAATCTTAACAGTAATCTCAAAATAAGAAAGAACTAGAAACAATAAAAGTCTTTGTCCTCGACATATGAGGACATACAAAAAGAGGTCTTGAAAGAAAACTCTAATCCCAAGCTTCACTAGAGAATGCAATCACCTACCGGAACCTACACTTGTAGTTAAAAAGGTAGAAATATGGCTTAGCACACAAAGATGTACTAAGTATGATGACCACGCAAAAACATGCTAAAAAGGGACATTTTGTTGAAGTCATGCTTTATGCCATTTTCGTAAAACTTTATGAACATTTATCAAAGAGGCATATCATAAGTTACAACCAACCAACAAGAAATAAGCACATTCGTCAAGTAAGTTATTTCATCATCTTAGGACCTATATCTAAAGTTACCCTAAGATACACCAAATTAAGACATGAAGTGGCAGCCCATACTACCTCTTCATACACGACTAGGTGTTCCTCACGGCTACAATAAATAAGAACCGTTACAATTCAACACAACATGCTAAGTAACTCATTTCACCAATATAAGCTACTCATTCATCATTTCATTTACACAATAAGTCAACAATCTTCATTAAATTCATTTAGGACACCTTCATGCATTTAGAGGACTTTCACACATTTAGTCCTTAAGACTTAGAGAATCACTATAGCACCTTCAAAGCCTACTCATGCAATGTATAGATAGCATCCCATACTACTACCTACACTTTGTAGAACCTTTCAAGTAACTAGAGTGCACATCTCACATGATGGGAATAAGCGTTTAACCGACATAGACCATGCAAGCTAGACATGGAATCCGGTGTCATATAGCCCCAGACTGTAAAGAGGTGTTCCACTTGCCTAAGGTAGAACGATAACATTTGCTCGGATGAATCCTTAGCATAGATGAAATCCGCTGGCTAATATCCTATATGGGCACATAGTTATGGGATAGGAAGATGTTCATTGGAACTCTAGCCTAACATTGGGAGAGTTTCCACCTAACCATATTCACTCAGTGCTTAGCCTACATTCCTATAGATTATTTCATTCACATTACGTTAGTATATTAGGGAGGAATGCCATAGGCCTATCGACCCATGACACATCATTACATAGGAAGGAATGTTATAAGCCTATCGATCCATGGTACATTAAAGGATAGCTCTAGGGTCCTCACGAAAAGAATTCCACTAGCCTATCGATTCATAGTCCCTCATTACATGCTTATACTCATGAACGGAATGCCACTAGCCTATCGATTCATGGTACATTGACTCATTAATAAAGGAATGCCACTAGCCTATCGATTCTAGAGTCTTCACTACATTAGATCATTTATGAAAAGAATGCATAAAGCCTATCAATTCATAGCCATCGAGTCAAGACACATTCATACTACAAGAAAAGGATGCATGATCCTACCAATTCTAAATTCAACATTCACATTATAGAAACTCTTCACATTCCAACATTATCATTCATGTGTGTCAAGTAGAGTAATAGCCTTTCAATACTAACACAAAATACATTGGATACATGTTCCTCATTCTATCATTGAATCACAAGTAAGTCCTTCACGTTATACAATCATGTACACAACATCATGACAATACTTCAATTCCTCATATAATACCTTCAAGGCCATAATCACAATGTACATGTAAGTAAACACCTCCACCTTTCAAGTGGATCAACAATTCAAGAGTAACTGTACTACATGAGAAATAGGTCAAAACTTACCCTTCTCCAAAGCCATAATCACCATTACTCATTCCTCCACAATCCACCATAGATAGGCATAGTTAATAATAAAAATCAATAATACAACTCAATCTAAGAACAATTATATCAACATTCATTCAAAATCATAAAACCCACTTCATAAGCCAAATCTAGGAATTTAGAGAAATCATGGGTTCCAAGAGTGAAATCATCTTAAATCATCAATTAACCATCAATATAATCTTAACATGACATTAGTAAACCTTTAAAATTGTTTAATAGAAGAACCCATGAGATTGAGCAAAACCCTTGAAATTTCATGAACTTGAACACTTTGAAAACTTATTTGGAATTGACTCTAGGGTGAAAACTAACCGTAGATGAAGGATCACCATACCTTTTTCTACGATTTTCCCAAGAAATTTGATGAAGAAAACCTTAAATCCAAACCCTAGCTCCCACTTCTTATTCTTCCTTGAGTTAGAGAGAGAAATATTGAGAGAGAAGAACTTGGGTTTGATTTGGGTCCTTTGATTAATGAGGTAAAATAGGTGTTAAAAGACTTAACACTCTATATATACATGATATATATCTATTTAAAACGACCCCACATCAATACAACTTAAATACGAAATTACCAAAAACCCCTAACTGAGGCATCCCCGTTAGGGACCACGCCCACTTGTATGGGTCGTGAGGGGCACCATGGGTCGTGGTGGTGTCTGTGGTCCTTGAGGCAGTGTGCCTCCCTTCCTTGCCAAGCCCTCCAAGGACAAGGCAAGTCCACGGAAGCTCCCACGAGTCGTGGTGATGCTCGTGAACTATGGGGCAGCAACTAGGCAAAGTTGCCTTGCCTCCTTTGAGGCTAAGTGAGCCTCACGCCCAAGTTGACGGAACGTCTAGGGCACCACGTCTCATGGTGGTGCCCGTGGTCTTTGGGTCAGTAGCTCCCTCAACTTGCAACACCTCCCACCAAGCTAAGGCAACCGCACGAGCCTTCCCACGACCCGTGGTCATGACCACGAGTCATGAAGTGGCTCGTGAAGTGGAGCCTTGGCTTGGCACCCTTCTAGGGCTTACTGCCTAGCCACCACGGGTGGCACCACGGCTCGTGAAGACCCTCTTGGCCTAGGGAGGCAGTAGCTAGGCTAAGTTTTAGGTAGCCTAGGTTCCCCAACCATGGCCTACACCTAAAACCCTTAGCCCTTGCCCTTAACTCTTAACATTAATCCCCACGCTTAAGCTCTGGTTTAACCTATCATTTTCCAAGTCGTTACAGTATATCAGACCCTCTTCTCTTTAATATAGCAAGTTTTGCAAAAGCGGACATTTGTTCTCTTAAGTGAACATCGCATAAGCGGCCAAATGTTTGGTTAAGCAAACCCTGCCTAAAGAGGCGCCATTCGCTTAAGAAACCACTTCATCACTTAAGCGACCTTCACAAAAGTCAAGGATGGGTCGCTTAAGCGACCCCCCGCCTCCTTGGTGTCCTTCTCTTGAGAGGCCACTTGGTTTTTATGCGGACTTTGCTTAAGCAGCCAAGAGTTCTCTTAAGTTATTGCAGCAGGCACCGGCAAAAAATTAAAGAAGACTTAAGTGTCCAAATCTTTGAACAAGGCCTCGAAATTCATTCGTAGTCCAATGATGCAAACCAAAAATGTAACCCACTTTGAAACAACATTTCTAACTCAACGGGATCAACGAAACAACCATCTGAGGTCGTCTCAATAAAATGTTGACAGAAGTCAACACTTTAACAAAGAAACGACACAAAAACTCCAAAAGCTAAAAGAACACACCCGGCACGCTCTTGAATAAAACCAAAGGTCATTCTAGACCAAACTCGGCATTCTAGAGCTAATTCTGCTGAAGAAATTTTATTCCTGCCCTAAGTTCAATTTTGAGCAAAAATGGCCTTTCCAGAGCTGATGGTACAAATGAAATTTCGATCCGACATCAGAATCTCTAAATGTTGATGAAAGTCAAATCCTCCAAGCTTAAGGCTTCCAAAACCTTAAGCTTGAACTGAACTCAACCAAACACCTCGGGCTGTGTTCCACCTAACCAAGCACCACACACAAGCTACACAAAAACTAAGGAAAGGAGTAAAACAGGAAAAGCACACAGAAACACAGAAATGACCCCAAGGGTCTCTACAACAAATATTACTAAAATGAGTTTTATCTACGAAACTAAAGTATAAGAAATACCTGATTGATCAAAATGATGAGGATACCAGGTCCGCATATCAAGCTTGGTCTCCCAAGTAGCCTCCTCGATCGGATGGTTTCTCTACTAAACCTTTACTGACGCGATGTCCTTAGACTGAAACTGTCTAATCTACTTGTCTAGAATGGTCACGTTCTTCTCCTTAAAACCCAAAGTCTCATCAAGTTGAACAAACTCCCACTAACGCATGTGAGACTCATTAGGAACATACTACCTCGATATAGAGAAATGAAACGCAGAATGAACACTAGAAAGAGCTGGAGACAAGGCTATCTCATTAGTTACGTCTCTTACCCACCTCCGAATCTCAAAAGGACCGATAAACCTTGTGCTAAGCTTACATCTCCTCTTAAACCTCATCACTCTCTTCATGGTTGACACACATAAGAATACATAATCATCAACCATGAACTCTAAAGGTAATGGCCTCCAATCCATGATGTTTGCATACTCAAGACATAACTTTCGATACAAGTGTCTACGATCGTACAATAGTTTAGTAACCCAACCAAGGGTTGGGATTGTTCCCAAGAGAGTGGTTTTGAGAATTAATAGAAAAATAAAACATAGTTCTAACTAGTCGTAGCTAAAGACATTAACGATTAAAAACATTGTAAATTAAAGGAGGGACACAAGAGTCTTAATTAACAATGGGGGGGGGGGGAGGGGGTTGTCACTAGTAAGTAAAAACAACAAAATAAACAAGGGTTTCTAACTAATGAGAGGGGATCCTCGGGATGTTATGGGAATACGGGTTATGCTAGATTATTGGGTACTTGCTTTCGATAGAAGATTCTTAGAATAATTGTGACTAGGCTAGACTTTAAGGGGGATAAGCTCTCTCTCGAGCAACTTACCCCGTTTCAAATGCATTTCTCTCGGACAACCACTTGCCGCATGAAGACCAGCCTATGCTATAACCCACTTACTCTCTCAAGCAGAGTGTGTTGAAATGGGACTAGGGTTCACTCTCTCGAGCTGAACCTCATGACGACCCACTCACACTGACCATCAATTTAGTAGTCTTAGTTTTACGACCTTTCTCTCGAGCAAGCCGAAAACACATAAATAAACTTGTATTTGCAACTACAAATTCATTAAATTCATCCACAACTACTAAACGAAATCACAATTAAACTATGATTAAATTATCAGCAAGCGAGACCCAAATATTAGCTTAACCCGTATTCACTAAATCACACCCCAAGAATTGAGGTTTTTAGCCACACATGTATAAAAGATAGAAATTTATACCAAATTGAGATTGCATTCAACTGAGTATGAAGATTTAAGTCTTGATACTGGCTAAAGTCGAAGAATCCAAGAGACCCAAATCCAAATCTTGAAGATGAAACCCTTTGGATCTTCAAGTGTTCAAAACCCTCTCAAGCTTAGGGCAAAAATGTCAAAAATTACTATTCTATATGAAAATTGTAATAATTGTTCGACACTTAAAACTACAACTCTAACTAGTATTTATAGTTTTCACAGATTTGTGCTGCAGCGGATCATTCGGCGTCGTAGTCGGAATCGCCGATCAACTCGGTGATTCGCCCTTAGTGTAGTTCATCGTTGTCTTGCACCAGCCTTTAGTATCGTCGTGCTCTGGGTATTTGGGCGACATGGTACTGCTTCACAGAACTTCTCGGTGATGCGCCGACTGCTCCCTTTTTCCGCCGACTTGATCCTTTCCTTCAGGGCTCAGCACACAGGAACAAAAGGCGAAGTAGGACCCTTCGGCGACTCGCCAAGTGGACTCAGCGATCCTCAGGCCTTCATTTCTTCATTCTTTTCAGCCTTTTCGTTCCTTTTTGCGACGTAGTGTCCATGCTTTCCTTCAAACTTCAAATAGCTGAAACTTACGGGTTTTCATCAGATATTGAGATAAAATAAGCATTTGAGGATATAATTTCTATTAAAATATAGCCCTAAATGAGTCCAATTTGTGGATTCATCAACACCCCGAACTTAAACTTTTGCTTGTCCTCGAGTAAAAACTCAAGTTCAACAGTTCAACAAAGATGTCTCAAAAAGTGCTACACATGACTCAAATATGAATGTACACAACAAGACTCAATTTACTTATGCAAGGATCAATTGTGTACTCAAAGATTCAAGTTGTGACACACCATTACCAAAGATTCTCAAACTCACAATACTTGCTTTAAATGCAAGTTCAAGCTCAACAAAAGCCTTTGAATGCCCTGACACAAATGATGATTCCATTTTCACACGCAAAGGTATAATCAATTTAAAGTTCAGGAATCAGATACAATGCTCACACTCACAAATATGAACACAATGAATGCTTTCACCCATAGGTTTGCCCGTATTTTCCAATCAATATTTGTTTCGACTATCTCAAGATCACAAAGGTCTTAACAAGGCTTGTAACGGGGCTCAGTGCAAATGTGTGGTCATTTAGGCTCAGTGACTTTCATCCTCATGAAATGTGGTGCTCACAACACTTCCTTTCCTTTTCCTTCATCATTTTCTTTAGTGCTCATAAGTCATCCTATTATTCACTTTCCATGAATTGTTTGGGAACCCCATCTCTTTTGTACTTTATTCCACAACTTTTCTTCTTATTTTTTTCTCTTTCTTTCCCTTTTCTCTTTTTTTTTATTATATGGAGGGGCTCCATTTTTCTCAACAACATGGGTTAAAGGAGACTTTCCTTGCACTTCTTGACTTTCCCCTTTCTTTTTCACCACACCCCCAACTTAGGCTTTCGGCCTAAGTTGGCTATTCAATTAACCACAATTCAAGAGGATTATAAGTAATGGATTAAGAAAGGTCTAGTTTTCATCAAGTTTGTTCCAAAGAAGGGTAAGGCTCAAACGGTGTTCAAGAGAGAATCACACGCTCACAAGGTAGGTAACAAAGAGGTATATGTCAAATTGGTTCACACTCTTTGAAGTTGCCTAAGATCATATCAAGAGAAAGTCTTACTTAGTCAACTGGACCAACAGGGCAAATTCTAGGTGTTGTCATGCATGGTTCAAGGTAAGCTTATCACACAAGGCATTAACACGTAAGTCAAACAAGACTCTACACTTTCGCTAGTGTGCAACAGTCATCACAAGAGAATAGATTTGATAAATGGCTAATCACAACGAGATGCAAAAAGTTCATATATTGTCTATGCAACTTTATTTGGCCTTGTCGTAGCGGTTCAATCATGTTCGTTCACATTCAACAGCATATAAAAGGTGGCAAAAATGTGTGAAAAATTCAAAAAAAATTGGAAGGGTCAAAATCATTTTGCCATTTGAAAATAAAAGGAGCCACAAGCTCAAACATCCACAGAAAAGCAGTATTAACACAATTTTAAACAGAACAACCCAAATATAAATACAAAACACGAACAAAAGTAGCACACAAAAGGTGTGGGCCTCACCCCACCACAAGCAAAAACATTTGTCCTCAAATACGAATGAAAGTATCTAGTAAGTCAATTAAAGAAAGACAGAGAGGGAGGTAAAGATGGATCCTATCTACATAGTCCCTCCATCTGTTTGGGCATCAGTACCCGATGTGTCACTCCGGGATTGGATAATGGTCCCCGGAGCCTCTTCAGATGATTCAACTGACTTACTAAGACTGTCCAAATCATGAGCCGCCAGAAAGGAGTGGATAGCTATGAAAAATCCACTTCTCCATGAGAAAATAGTGGGGTCTCGGTGATTTGTTTTCTTGCTTGCATTAGGTTTCTTGCCCTCATTATCTGTTTCGGGAGAATCTATCGCCTTCATATTTTTCCTGATATTTTTTGCTCTTGTTTGTCGGGGTGGCATATCTCTTCCAGCTACTTTCGGTCTAGCCATTTCTGCAAAGCTTTGAGAGAAAGTAAGAAAGTATTCAGACAAAAGTAAGGCCATTTGATTTCAGAATTACTTCACCAAACCATTTGGAGAAGCGCTCAGCTACTAAGGCGATGCGTCGAGTGTAGCGCACAGAGATTATTTAGTTTGCAGACAAAGGGCGAACAAGTAGTCTTTCCGCGAGGCGTCGAATGCATTTGGTAACATTGTGCGTCTCGCTGAAAGTTACAGAATTTAACATTACATATATCATTAAAATAACGACAAAATGGGGACGTTAGGCGAACCATCGAGCCATTTGGCGAGTTCGACTTAACTCACCAAATGGCTCAACGTACCTAGTTTTAACCCATCTTCTTGAATCCAACCCTGCAACTCTCGAAAACAAAATCAAAGCATGCACCAACACAATTAATGTAGGACCCATAACACCCAAACACAACCCCTCGAATTTTAATCCAGTTTAAGGCATGCAGTTGCGGGAATTCCACATACATAACTACCCGAGCAAGGTTATCAAATTAAATCATGCATGTAAACAATCTAATCCTCTCAGGGAGGAGTAGAACATTTCAACCAGATCATGCTATTGTAAATGAGTATAGTTTATGATAACTTAAACTTGGGGCATAGAGAATTAACCTTTTTTGTCGCTAAGGATAGGATTGAAATGCTAAACGGCAATGTAATCCAAGTCCAAGCACAATTCAACAACTAAAATGCTCTAAAAGTGCAAGAAATATAGAGACTAGAATGCAGGTATGAGTTTGGACAGATAAAAAGTAAGGGAAAGTGAATGAAGTTGAAACTTGAAAACCTTTGGCTTGCAGAAACCGTCTAGTTTTCGCCCACTCGACGACATTAGTCAAGCTCGCCAACTCACTCGGCAGTCTCCATCGTGATCGCCGACATGCTCAGCGATTCGCCAATAATTTCCAAAGCTCACCGAGTTTTACAGACTCCAATGTTGACGATGTCTTGAGTAAAATGGCGGATAAGTTCGGATTCGCCGACCTCTTCGGCGACTCGCTGATTGGATCTATTGCTCCCCATCCTTCACTTTTTCGAACACTTTTGATACTTCAACCTGTACAAACAACACACCATTATTTTCCCAAAAAATAAAAAAACAATTAAAGGGGTTTTGGGTTGCCTCCCAAACAGCGCCTTAGTTAACATCGCGGCACAACACAGCAGCCTCTTCAGGCATCTTCCAAATACATCACTTCAACCAAAGAAATCTCTTGACAATCCCCAAATTATAATTTTAGACGTTGACCGTTCACTTTAAATGGAGGTCTTTCCTGATCTTCAACTTTTATGGCACCATTGGTGAACACTCGCACTACTCTAAAAGGTTTAGACCATTTGTATTTGAGCTTTCTGGGAAAGAGTCTAAGTCGAGAGTTGTATAATAAAACCAATCTCCTACCTTGAAGTCCCGCTTGAGTATCCGAGCATCATGCCATTTCTTCATCTTCTCTTTGTAGGTGGCTGAACTTTCATACGATCTGAGTCTAAATTCATCCAGTTCGTTCAACTGCTCTACCCTCTCCCTTGAAGTTTTTTGACCAGTCCAAATTTAAAGTTTTCAATGCCCACAATGTTTTGTGTTCCAACTCAACGGGAAAATGACAAGCCTTACCATAAACCAACTGATATGGAGACATACCGATAGGTGTTTTGTAAGCGGTCCAATATGCCTATAGTGCATCTTCGAGTTTCCTAGACCAGTGAGTTCTATCTGCATTTACTATCTTTGCTAGGATGCTTTTGATTTCTCGATTTGACACTTCGACTTGGCCACTTGTTTGGGGATGATATAGAGTTTCTACCTTGTGTTTCACCCCATATTTGCTCAATGCCATTGAAAACTACCTATTGCAAAAGTGGGACCCCCCATCACTAATGACTGCCTTAGGAGTGCCAAATCTTGCGAAGATGTAGCGTTTCAGAAATTGGACAACACTTTTTCCTTTGTTGTTTGGAAGTGCGGTGGCTTCCACCCATTTGGAAACATAATATACAGCCACCAAGATATATTTATTTCCAAATGAGCTCACAAATGGGCCTATGAAATCGATCCCCCATACATCGAATAGCTCGACTTCCAAAGTAGGAGTGAGAGGCAACTCGTGTCTTCTAGACAATCCGCCTTGCTGCTGACATTGAGAGCATTTCTTCGCAAATTCATGTGCATCCTTGTATAGGGACGGCCAATAATAACCACTTTGGATAACTTTGGTGGTAGCGGGAATACCACTATGGTGACCTCCCACTGGAGATGCATGGTAAGCATGGAGAATTTCTTCCACTTCTTCTTCAGGAACACACCTCCGAATAACATGGTCAGCACATTCTCGAAACAAGTATGGTTCATCCCAAAAGTACTTTTTAACGTCGAACATGAATCTCTTTTGTTGGTAAAATGTCAGCTTATCTGGCATCAATCCACTAACAATGTAATTTGCAAAATCTGCATACCATGGTGTAGGTTTGAGAGATATAGCAAGCACCTGTTCGTCGGGGAAGGAGTCATCTCTCTCGACCTCATGCTCGGCATCTTCCCTTCCTTCCAACCTCGATAAGTGGTTGGCCACTTGATTTTCGCAGCCTTTTCGGTCTTTTACCTCAAAATTGAACTCTTGTAATAGTAGCACCTATCTTACACTACAAGAAAATGGGTCTTTAGCGAAAGGAAAATTGGTCTGCAAAACGGCAAATCCAGTCGTTATTGGTCATTTACGACTGGACAAAAATTGGTCGTCGCCCGTCGTTAGTAGCTCTGACGTTAAAACTAGATGACCAAATTCAAGTCCGGCCATTAAGAAATCTTTAGGGACAGCAAAAAATTTGGTCATTAGATCTTTTTTGCGATCACATTTTCCCT
Organism: Solanum tacnaense; assembly: GCA_029582525.1. Lineage (NCBI taxonomy): Eukaryota > Viridiplantae > Streptophyta > Magnoliopsida > Solanales > Solanaceae > Solanum > Solanum tacnaense. The sequence goes on from JAJOOD010003478.1 coordinate 15,012, forward strand.
TCATTAATTTTTATCTTGGTCGCTAGATAACTTCATAAAGTTATATTATCAGCTCTTTTAGCGACCGGAATCCATGTTATAACATTAACAATTTAACAACCACATTTCCCTTTGTTGATATTTAAAATAATAAATACTATTAAATAAAAGGTTACATTTTGTCTGATCCCTTGTGATTGTTAATTAAAAATTATTATTTCATATGTAACTAAACAAACATTTCCAAAGTCATAAAATATAGTCAATAATATAAATTGATGATAATGTAAGTACGTAGTTAATTACAATGAACGAAGAGTTTCTAAAAATCCTACAAAAAGAAAAATAAGAATCTAGAATGTATATATATGTAGAGATGGTAATTAATATTTTAAAGAAAATATAGCGTAGATTATTGTAAAGTAAGTTTAATGAACTTCTTGCTCTTTAACTTGTTCATCTCTACTAATATATTCAATTGTTTTTCAACTCACTCCACACTTGAAGATCCTTCGTCACTTCAAATTCTGGATTGCAAGGATAAATATTTGCATCAGTTAATTGAATAGTTCAATTGGATATGTTGCGGAGACATAATTAATAATGATTGTATAATTATTTTCTCATCAAAAATCCATATTTTAAGAAATTAAAATACTTTGTTTCACAAGAAAATTCAGCAAAGTATAGAAGCACAATGTTAACAACATATATATAGCAACAGTTGGGTGCAAAGAGAGTACAATTTTCTTTAAAATCTTAAAACAAATGACTAGAAGCAACTTAATACTAACTAATTTCTAATGAAGGTGCACCAAGGATTCAAATTTCTGCCCAAAATCTAATGGATGTT
>JAJOOD010003479.1:0-14753 GCA_029582525.1 Solanum tacnaense
ATATGACCATTTAAAGTTGACCCTTAAAACTCACTAGTTCAAATGACTAGTTTCCGGACGTCACGGTCATTTCTCATCATTTCATCAAGTTCTCAACTCCAAACTCACAAGTGAGGCTCTAGTTTCACTAGTTCGTTTTTAGGGTCGTTACATAAACAAAACTTTTATTTATGCCACTATTATTTGTAGGGTTTTTCCGGTATAGGGGGATTCAAATTCAAATACATTAATTAACCTTCTTATAAAGTGTGTTTCATTCCTCAAAGTTTTCTTCCTCCTATTTCATGAAGCTTAATCTTTTACTGTATGTCATAGTGATTCATGTATCTATTGCAATTTCTTTTTGCTATTTTGGTGACTTTTTTTTAACTTTGTTAAAAATTCTAGGAAGTATGATTGAAAATTGATCTTCTCTGTTGTCCCTTTGTACATGTTTCTTCATATACTTCTTTGGAAAATTTCTTGTGGGCTGTGCTATATTTGATAGCACACAACAACAAATATGTGATAACTAATATATAACAATTGATGAAGTTTGTTAAAAGTACCAAACAAATTGCTCTCTTGCTTGTTACAGTTAGTATATTATTTTGATTGTTTTATCTTAGGTACAAAAATTTTGTATGTCATTGCACTCTTCCTATAATATTACTCCCGCTGTTCCAATTTATGTGACTTACTTTCCTTTTAAATCAGTCCCCAAAAAATGACACATTTCTGTCTTAAGCAATAATTTAACTATTAAATGTCTATTTTACCCTTAACGAAATGATTTATAGCCACATAAATTTCTATCATTCATTTTGGGCAATAAGTTTTAAAAGTCTTCCTTTTTTTCTTAAACTCCGTACCTAGTCAAACTACCTCACATAAAATGGGACGGAGGAAGTAGTATAGAGATAATTAGTCCATTTTTTTATCGCAAGTTTACTAATTTGCCATATTTCTTTCTCTCTTGTTTTTGGGCATAATAAGAGATCAAGTTTTCTTGAAACTAACAGATCCCCAAAATACACTATAACAAAAATAATTTTTATTGGCAATAAATATGCACATTAACGAAGAGTGCTAGAGCCTTTACCGATATTAATTAATTGTCATTAGATTCAATGTTGCTATAGACTTTAGGGACATTATAGAGAGTACTAATTGCCTCTGAAAATACATATTTAGCGACAATTAATCCATTAATTACTGTTAAAGATCATTTTTGCTGTAGTGATAACTCTTTCTTTTGATAATTTTTTTTTGTTTTTTTTATAAAGAAGTGATAACTCTTTCTTTTGGCTTATTTCAATTAAATTTGTGAACTATAAATTTGAAAACAACCCGAAAGACTATCTTTTTGAAAAATATGTTAAGCAACATGCCTTTTTTTCTTGATTGTTAGGAAAGTAAGGTCGTCTTTATTATTATTTGTGGATATTTGAATTAATTCTTTGTAATTGCATACTATAACAATAACAATAACTATGGTTCAATTTCAAATAAGTTGGGGCCGGTGATATGAAACTTAAGCAATAGTAATAAATATTCCGAGACAATAGGAAAAAACTTTATGATACTAACAATTTTAGGGTCATTAACATATACATGATACATCATACTATAGTAAAAAAGAGATTGATGGAGGTTCGTAAGAAAGGAGCCGAAAGTCCTCCATTTGAATTTAGTTAATTATGTTCTTGTATGAACGTGATGTTCCACTTTACTTGGGAGTGTTGTTGTTCTAGGCTTTTTGATCTCTTCTTTAACATCTGATGTTGTTCTTTATAACTTCTTGAAATTTAGAAAATTTCGTTACTTCTGACCAACGACTTTTTTCTTATACTTAAAATTTATCTATCACTCATAATTTTTGTATAACAAAAACAAATTTTTTAAAAATATGGCTATTTAAGATTTCGGAGGAACTCTTTGCCTTAAGATAAAACGTTCTTGACAATGTAGTGTATTTATCAAAAATACGAATATTAACGAATGATCATATGTAAGCTTAAAATAGTTCAATCCCGTGTGAAACACGGGTAATTTACCTAGTATATATATATATATATATATATATTTGGGGTCTTAAGAGGTATATTTTTTTCACCTATATAAATTATAGGAAATAATCTAGTTGAGGTGGGGTTTTATTTCATCCAATAAGAGAATGAATGACACATAATAAATTTTTAAAATGAATAAATAAAAAAATAAAAAAGAGGGTTGTTAGTTTCCAGAGTATAAATGAGCCAAAAAGGTGAATGAAAGAGTATTTTAAACCAAAAATAGGAGTAGAATGATTTCTGTAGACCAAAAGATGGATGAAGGTTATACTTTTCCTATAATTTAGGGGTATTTTTTTTTTACCATTTTCCGAATAAAATAAGAGACTTTGAAATCAACAATTAAACACTGCCTTTTGTTATGATTTATCTGATATTTGTTCAATGTCTTAATTTATACTCTCTATTTCATATTAAGTGAATTTGTGAGACAATGCACACTTATTAAGAACGAAAAACAATATGTCATAGGAAATAACTATATATATGTTTAGTCTACTTAATTATAGTTTAAAATATTTATTATACATGGATATATTTTAATATTAAATAGCAAAAAAACTTTACACATCATTAGCACATTTAGGCATCATTTGTTTGTACTTACTGAATGTCTGAATCTTAAACATTCAAATTCAACCCATTAAATGTGTCTGATTTTTAGGTCTGAATCTTAATAATTCAGATTCAGTCCATTAAGTCCATGTGTTTCTTTTTAAAAGAATCCTCTGAATGGATTTGAAAAAATCTGAATGAATCAGATATGTAGGAGAGTCTTAACAACATTCAGATTTAATTAACACACTAGAATAAAAAAATCACGTGACCTCTCTCTCATTTTCACAACTTGCTCTCTCTTTCTCTACAAATTTATTCCTCTCTTTTCTCAATCAAACACTAATTTTTTCCTCTTGAACTGGTAAGTTTTCATAATCTTTACAAGTATTTTCTTAAATTAACAATCTTTTGGGCTGCATTGATTTTTGTCAAGAACTCTTGTTGTAATATTTCTTTTGGGTGTATTGATGTTTATCAAGAACTCAAAATTTTTGAGTAAAAATTAGTAGTCTTGATTAAAAACAACAACTATATACACATGTTTGAGGTCTCTTATGAAAATATAATTTGTTTAGGCCAAAGACATTGAAGACTTCATCTCTACCCTTTCCAAATTTGTGTACAATTTTTTTTGAAGGTTGTACTGCAGCAAGAGTTCATGAGTGGAGTTCAAGTTATAACTATATCTAGTTGATGACCAAAATGATGGAGCTCCTAATAATTCTTTATTCCAATCTTCAGTTTCGATTGAAAGAAAAGTTTTGAGGAAGAAATTTATGAAAAGATGAGTACTGCTTTGGAGTTATTGATTAAAAAAAATAGCGCATCTAGCTTTGAAAAATGCAAAGAAAAAATTAGATGGACTTGAATGGGAAGAACAATTATATAGTACATTTGTCAGTATATTTTGTGAAGGTGACATCTACAAAAAAACATGATGACGCTAGAGGTTCACAAGTTAGAGAATTGGATTAAGGTCATTCGAGAAAAAATAGGAATTCTTTAATTTTTCTGATTAACTATAATATATGTTAAGCTTTGATGATTTGAAAACTTCTTTACTATTTTTCGACTAGTATGTATCATACTTATTGAACTTTTTGATATTATATTATAGTTATGAAATATATATTTTTTCATGATCTATTTTCTTATAAAAAGATGTTTATGTTGAATTCTTAAAAGAAATCACGTTACAATAATTTATATCGATATATAATTTTTATTTGCTTATCATATAATTTTTTAATCAAATATAAACATTAATTTTTTTTTATTAAAAAGTAATACTTTTTTGTTGAAATGAAAATTTTAAAATATTTTATAATGTTTAATTTCATATGCACATTGAGATATTGAAAATAAACAATCTTAATCATTTAGTGTTCAGATCTAGAGACCACATCTTAATATTCAGATGTGCATTCAGAGCTAGAAATTTAGATCTTAATGCACATCTTAATATTAAGATGTTTATACAGATTCAGACGTCTTAATCTTAATGGAAACAAATAAGGCCTATGTTCATGCCAATTTTTTGATTTTTCTCTCTCTTTATTTCTAATTATAATTTTGGTCTTTCTCTCTCTTTATCCACAATCAGTGAGTTTTTTTTTTCAAATCTCCTCACTTATCACAATTTTTTCATGATTTTAGCCTTTTAATCGTGATTTATCTTCATCATGTAATTGCTAATTGTATTGAAAGTTAAATTTTATTTTAGTGTATCTATTTTGGTCATTTATAGGGTCTCTGAAGAAATTTGTATTTGTCGATACAACGCGGATAGATGAATACTTAATTGAATTTATATCAATACTAACTTCATATTGTGTTGCACAATAAAAATCTAAGTTGTTGACATATGTTGGCTATATAAGTAAGGATCTTACCCACTAGTGACAACTTTGAAAGTCGTGCGGGTAATGGACCAAAGCAGACAATATCAAAAGCGGATTGGGCCATTAGAAAATGGTATCAGAGACACTATTGTATCAGCCTTGTCGATGTGCGCCCAAATTTAACCGAGTTTAGGCAAATTCTGTCATGGCGGGACAAACATGATTTCTGAGTCTAAACAAATTAGGACAAACCTTAGCGAGGACGGTGAGTCCATAGAGGGGGTGTATGTGACACCCCATCTTAAGATAAAAAGTCCACATTGGCAAAACATAGGTTAGATGTTGGGTATATAAGTAACCATACCTTAACAACTAGTGACACATGTTAAATTCTTGCAGGTCTAGGCCTAGAGTGGACAATATCACTAGTGAGTTGGACCGCTACAATGACATCTAAAATTTAGAAGAAAATATTTCTATTAATATATATATATATATAAAATCATTTATTAGCTTAATTTTATGTTAATAGTGCATGCATATAAAATTTAATTAATTAACTATCAGATATTGAAACTCATTTTTTCAATTGAGATGGAAGAATAAAATTTGCATTTTTGACACCTTAATAGTATTTAACAATGCTAAACGTTAATTGTATTTGTTTTCTAAATTTTAAATATAATCCTATCATAAGTGAAATTTTTAATAGTACTTAAATTTTTCAGCATGTACGGCATAAAATTAGAAGAGAAAACTAGAGAAACAAACTTTACATTCAATCAATAAATGAAAATTTAAAATAGTAAACGTTAAATTATAAATAAACAATAAATAATATTATAAAAATAATATTTTAAGTCAATAACTACACCTATATTGAGATAGAAATTGAATGCTAGGATAATTATTTGCTTTTTTTATAATAAATGTTTGGATTAATTTATTTTATTTGTGACCCAATTAATGTAAAGTTGGTAACTAATGTCTAAAGAAAAACAAATTTTATATGTTAGGTTGGTTTTTGATGGACGGTTAAGATTAAATCTCAGCTTCTATAAATTGGTCATCCATTCCACTCACTAGGGTTATCATATAGTTCTGTAGACACTTTCTCGCCGCTGTTAATTGTGATAACATAAGGTTTGAACAAGAAGGTACCGCGATAATGTCTTCATGTATGTTTCTATAACGTCTCTCAATGAATCAACTTGTTTCAAATCCCAACGTACATTACGTTTATGTTTACAATAACTTTTTAAGGTAAAATATTATATATATGAATGTTTTTTTGTAGGTTCTATATAACCTTTTTCATCGGGATCATCATTTTTGAAAGCATTGTAGAAAATCATTAAAGTTGCTAAAATTTAACAAATATGTGAGGACTTACAAATTTGTAAAACTTCGAATAGAAATGACAAGAAAATTATGTGAAGACTATAGAAACTGGATATCCTTCATTATATAGAGTAGTAATTAAAAAAAATTATTTTTAAAATTTGCAATTCTAATCCACCTCATGACTGGTAATAAATCAAACTTCATTATATAAAAAAAATATTATTTTTTAATGAGCATCAAATAATGTAACTTAGAAACTAATGGAGTGAATGAAAAACATTTTCTAGATTTTTTTCGGCTGCAAAGTAGAATATACCTTTTAGAAATATAGTTTCTAACCCGAAAAATAATTTCGATTATTGATTCAGGACCCGACCCCAACTCCAAGCCATAACACAATGTTATGATCGATTTGGTATCCGACCCTGACACTCGACCTAGGACCTGACCCCTACTCTCGTTTAAGGACCCGTTATTGGAACTAAGACCTGATTTTGACCCCAACACACAAAATGGGATAAAACCCCAACACCCGACCTAGGCACCTTAACACGTGAACCAACACCCAAACTGTAACCGTGGATCTTAATTGGGATCCAATGTCCAAATCCAGACTTGACCTCGACACCCGATATGGGACCCAACTTTTGAAGTACGACCAAACTCCAATAGTTGATATGAGACGCGACCTCGACTCGTGACTCTAGACCTAGGACCTAACTTTCAGATAGGGACTTGACCCTGACTGCTGACCGGGACCAATCTTTTGAATTTGGACTCAACACTTGCTCTCATTAGAAACCCAACTAGCAAATTAGGACCCGACCCTGACACCCGACTCAGGACCCAACTTTAAAACTGGAATATGACCTTGACACTTAAATGGGTACCTGTATTTCAAATCAGAATATTACCCACATTTGACCTTGACGACTGATTTGATATCCATCCCCAACTCTAAATTAGGACATTATTTCTTAATCATGACCCTACCCGAACGCCCGACTTATTTCTAACCTCGAAATTTAACTTGGGACACAACATCTGAAATGGGACTAGACTTTTGAACAATGACTGGGACCCTACCCTGAAACCCAATACAAATCCTAACTTTTAAAGCAAGACCTTAACCCGACACCCGACCCCAAAACTTATTCAAGATCCAAACTCTACTCTTGAATAGAGACCTGACTTCTCAATTGGGACCCCACCCCAACACATGATTTCTAATTTAACCTTGATACTCTAACTAGAGACCTGACATTTGAACTAAGACCAACTTTCAAATTAGGACCCGACCTTGACCCCAACACATGATGCGAGACTAGACTTCCAAAGGAGGACCAAACTGAGATTCCTGACTTTCGTCCAAGGACCGACTTCCAAATTGGAACTTGACCTTGACCCCTTAATTGGGACCTGAACTTCCAAACTAAAGCCTAACCACAACACTCGTTTCAAGACCCGATATTCGAACTAGGACCCAATTCTTACCCCGACACTTAAACAAGGACAAAACCCATGTTAGCAGAAATGTGAAAATAAAAACTAGGAAGAACAACAATATTTAACGTTGTTTAGATCCGAATGATCCTATGTCCACCAGAGAACAACTACATGTATATTATTAAAGAAATGGGAGAGATCCCAAATACATCTAAGAGAATTGCTCTACTGATTATGTACTCTTCTAATGTATTTTACTATGAGTTTAGGATGAATTCAACAATGAAGAATCACCATCCTTTTATAGGTGGTCAAACTTAGGCTCCAAGCACAAAGAAAAGAAATACAAAAAATGTCTTCCACAAATTTTAGCTTGCTCTCAAAGTTTAATTCCTAGCCAAGTAAATTGGCACATGGAATTTTCTTCTATTGGGCTTGACCCCACTAGGACCAAACCAACTTTTTCAGTCTCCACCTTGGTTTGCAGTTTGAGCATGTGTACGAACCCGACAACCAACTTGTGACATGACCTCGACTCTCTACCCAAAACTAGATTCTAACACCCGACTCACATCACCACCCAAACACCCAACCTAGAATTCGACCTCAAGTGCTTACCTAGGATTTGACACCCAAATCGAGGATCGACCCTGAGCAAATTTTAGAATCGAGAGCTGGGTCTTGAATCAAGGTCGTGGGTTGGGTCCCAAATTGAGAATCATGAGTCGGATTCCAAACTAGTATCGAGAATCGGTAACTGAGATTTGATTTAGGGTAGTTGAGGTGTTGGGTTAGGGTTGCAACCATCTACAAGCAGAGAAAATCATTAGATCATCATTTTTGAAAGAATTGTAGAAAATCATTGAAGTTCTTAAAATTTAACAAATATGTGAGGACTTACAAATTTGTAAAACTTCGAATAGAAATGACAAGAAAATTATGTGAAGACTACAAAAATTGGATATCCTTCCTTATATATAGTAGTAATTAAAAAAAGATTATTTTCAAAATTTGCAATTCTAATCCACCTCATGACTGGTAATAGATCACAGTTCATTAAATTTAAAAAATATTAATTTTTACTGAGCATAAAATAATGTAACTTAGAAACTAATGGATGAATAAAAAACATTTTCTAGATTTTTTTCGGCTACAAAGTAGAATATACCTTTTAGAAAAATAGTTTCTAACCCGAAAAACAATTCCGATTATTGATTCAGGACCCGACCCCAACTCCAAACCAGAACACAATGCTATGATCAATTTGGTATCCGACCTGACATGTGACTTAGGACTTGACCCCGAATCTCGTTTAAGGACCTGATATTCGAACTAAGACCTGATTTGGACCCCAACACATAAAATGGGATACAACCGCAACAACCGACCTAGGATATGACCTAGGCACCCTAACACATGACCCATCACCCAAACTGCAACCCGGCATCTTAGTTACCGATTCTCGATACTAATTTGAAAAATTGGTAACTGAAGTCTCTACTTGTAGATGGTTGCAACCCTATCCAAAGTTGACGTGTTAGTTGAAAATGAGTTTTGGAAAATGTTTTCCATATTATTTTTGGAGGTAAGTAATTTTCCTTAATTTTGAGAAAATAAGATTATTTGGAAAATATTTTCCAAAACATTGAAGTCAACCAAACATGAAAAATATGGAAATCATACTAAACACAAAGCTTGTGTCTTTATCTTTTTATTTTATTTTTTCTCCCTCTTTCAAGTGATAGTTTATATATGATGGTGATAAGAAAACAGATGGGTATATCATGTATATAAGTTTCTATTCCTATCTTTGTCTGATGTGTTTAATCTTTTGGTTTTCAGAAAATGGTGCTTTTTTTCGAGCTTCATATCCAAGTTCAAGACAATCATCTATGCTTTTATCACGTGGTCAAAATTGGAATGTAAATTTTCCTTCTAGGGAGAGGATTTGTGCCACTACCGCTTCTCAAAATTTTGAGCAGAGGAATTATCCTTCCATTGAAATTCTTCCTGATGAATGCCTCTTTGAGGTATTCAAACGTCTTCCCAGTGGCCAAGAGAGAAGTGTCTATGCTTGTGTTTCCAAGCGATGACTTATGCTTTTAAGCAGCATTCACAAGGATGAGATTACAGAATATAATGGTATAGAAGGTGAGGGATATCTTGTCAGGTCCCTTTTTGGCAAGGAAGCCACATATGTCAGACTTGCTGCTATTGCCATTGGAACTGCAAATCATGGAGGCTTAGCAAAGTTATCCATTCAGGGAAATAATCCTTGTCTTAGTGTGACTGATGCTGGTCTTGTGGCTATTGCTCGAGGTTGCCCTACTCTCAGAGATCTTTCCTTGTGGAATGTGTCTTTTGTTGGTGATAAAGGCTTATCTGAAATAGCTCATGGGTGCCATCTATTAGAGAAGCTTGATCTTTTCAAATGCCCAATAATTACTGACAAGTCTTTGTTGGACATTGCGAAGAACTGTCCTGATATGACCTTTTTAACAATAGATTCTTGTTCAAACATAGGGAATGAGTCGCTCAAAGCTGTGGGTCAATACTGTCCGAACCTGAAGATTGTCGTATTAAAGAATTCTCCACTCATTGGGGATCATGGATTAGCAGTTCTATTTTATTTAGCTGGTAAAGTTTTAACAGAAGTAAGACTCCAGGGCCTATACATCAGGGATTTGTCTCTAGGTATACTTTTTAACTATTGTACAAAACTAGAGACTCTTTCCTTGGTGAGCTGTATTGATGTGGAAGACTATCCATTAACTTTGGTGGCTTCTTGTCATAACTCACTAGTATCTTTGGCAATTCACAATTGTCCTAGAGTAGGCAATACTACAATTGATGTAGTAGGTGGACTGTGTCGCAAACTGACTCATATAGATCTGAGTGGGCTTCTTAGAATTACCGACGAGGGGCTCATCCCTCTTGTTCAAAATTGTGCAGCTAATTTGGTGGCGGTGAATTTAAGCAGGTGTGTCAATATTACAGACATATCAGTTTCAACCATAGTTAAGCTGAATGGGGGATCTCTGAAGTCTCTGCTCGTAGATGGTTGCAGACATGTTACTGATGCAACATTAGTAGAAATTTTGAAGTCTTGCTGGATGCTTAATGTACTAGATGTTTCCAAGAGTGGAATCACCGATTCAGGGATTAAAACTTTGGCCAATGCTACACAACTTCACCTGCAGATCCTCTCACTGTCTGGTTGCCCTTTTGTGTCGGACAATAGCTTACCCTTCTTGCTCGATTTGGTTCAAAACCTTCAGGGCTTGAACATACAACATTGTCTCGAAATAAGCTCTAGAACTGTTGATGCACTTGTAGAGATAAATCCAATTTGTGATATCCTTTCCTAAGCAGATTCTCTGGATGGGAGAGACTCTTGTATTTGGTTTTTGTAGACTCTTCAGCTTCTACTACAGGGAAATAGATAGTTTTCAACATTTACTTTGCTTTTCAAGCATACATGTGTTAATTTGCATTTGCTAAATTAGTGGAAGAGTTAATGGGTATAATTCTTTCTCATTATTGTGGAATGAAGATAAAACGCTAAGTTGGCTTCTCTACTTTGACATTCATCATATTCATTTTGTATTTCCCAGTTAAGAACACAAGTGATAGCCCCATACATGCGAGGTTGTGTGTTTTAAGGGGAAAGAGGAGAATTCCTATTTAACTCTCCTGTTGCATAGTGAGATTTACGCCAAAAGAGTGCGGACAGACTAAAGTTTTTGCCTCTACTCTTCTCTCTATGTAAGAGTTAGGTTCATCAAACTCTATTTATTTTGTCTCAATCATATATGTGACAACATTTCATTGAAAATTCTTATCACATTTAAGGAAAAAATTGCCCAAAGATCTTTCTGAGTAAATAAAGAGGAGCACATCTATTTTTTTTTTGTACCTTACCTTTTTTAGCATATACTGATCATTTTAAGTTTCACATTTATATTTTATATACTCCTGAGACGCTTGAAGACGATTTACATGAACTCAACATTTTTTCTTAATGCTCCCCTGTGAGCAAGCATCGATAGGTAAAGTCAACTTTCTATGAATCCTCCAACATAGTAAATAATTTATGCTATTTAAATTTAAGAATCCTCTATTTTAATTTATGCACTACATTAAACTCCTCCACAAGTTCTCAACTTTCTTTAGTAGTTTGCGTACATTTTCCTCAACAATTTGAGCTTCCTCAAGAAATAGAAGATCCAATTCATATCAATGTTTGATGTTGGTCGCTTTTTTCTCAGTCCTCTTTTGTTGTCTCCAGATGTAGCTCGCTCTTTTGGGAGTAATATATTGATGGAGTTTGTCTTCTTTGACAATCAAGTTCACCCACATGTTTTTACCCGCTGGATAAAGAAACTTGCGGGTCTCTTTTGTTCTCCTTTAGAGCTAACTAACCTATTTCGAGCAAAGGAAGTAATGGATTGTGTGAAGTTTTGTTTGAAAGGTAATATCTATTCTCTTTGACTCTATGTTTTGGTAGTTTTTACATTCAAATCACAAGAACCAAGACCAGAATCTTTGTCCCATTCAGTAACTCAAAATTCAATTTCAAATCCGTATTCTAAATCCATCCAACCAATTTCGAATTTTGAACCCTAGCTATTTGGGGTCTATAAATAGAACCCCCTCTACTCCTATTTTTACTCGGTTCTCAATTTCAGATTTCATTGAGTTAAGAAAAAATTCCAGAGAGTTCGAGTTTACAACAGTGTATGTTGTGTGTTGGTTGGTTAATCGTTGTCATGGTTTGATCCACATGAATTAGCTTTCCGAGTCTAAGAGAACAAATTTTGCACTCGGAAAGTGAGTGGGATAGAGAGCCATATGATTGCTTGTGCTTGAAATGCTTGCTTCTATACAAGTGTAGTTTAGAGTCTTAGTGCGTCGCTTGAGGACAAACAACGAATTTAAGTTGAGGGTGTTGATATACCGTGAGTTTATGGTATTTCTAATACATTTCACTTACAAGTTGTGTGTGTCTAGGGCCTTATTGTATTAGTTTTCATGTGTTTTTATCATATTTTGCAGGAAAGATGTTCAGGTGCGGAATTAAAGAGACAACTGACAGAAATGCAGATAAGGGCATCTACGGAGGGGATCTACAGACCGTAGGTCCATTGACGCTCCGTAGATGGTAGTCGTAGATCAGCAGCCAAGGCATGGAAGGCAAATCAGGGAAATCTGACCAAGTGTGGAACCACAGTGCCCATTGACGGTCCATAGATTGATCTACGGACCATACTGTTGATCCGTAGATTGATAATGCGAGGGTTCCAATACCTGATTTTTGAAGATTCCAAGTATGGAGCTACGGAAGGGATTGACGGACTGTAGATCGATCTACGATCCGTACTGCAGTTCCGTCGTTTGCTTCAGAGAAGCTAATATTTGGAAGCTGGAATATTTTCTGAGTCTTGGCTGACGGAAGGGACTCACGGACCGTAGATCCATTGACGGTCCGTGAGTCAGTCTCGTGGAATGAAGACGCGTACCTGTGACAAACTTTCCTTATTTTTGTTTCCCTTTTAATTTAGGACTTGTTTTCTATAAATAGGGCATGTAAACCTCGTTTTTGGGGGTTAGACATTAGTATTCTATTCTAGTTCTTGACTTGGGAGATTAACTTGCAACTTTAGCAATTATTAATTTCCTTAGATCGTTTTGAAGATTTTGGAGTTGCAATTCAAGTTAAATTTCTGGGTTTATTACTCTTGTTACGTAAGTTTATAATTCTTTCATCTAAAACAATGAATTGTAGTCATATGATTATGGGTAACTAAACTCCACAACTAGGGTTGTGGGAACCATGAGCAATTAACAAAGTATGAAGAGTAAATAAGCAATTCTTGAATAGTGTGGTGCATGTATTGATAATTCTTTCATTAAGAAGTCTTTTTAGCGGTTGCAAACGTTAGAACTCGCCTTGTTGCTCGTTGCCGGACCAAGGAGGTAATCAACAAGAAAAGAATTATCAACATAGATTTAGTGTGATACTATCTAATAGGCTAGTGTCGATTGGTGCGAAGTAATAACTAAGCCAAACATCGATTATGATGTCTAATATGAGGTAAAGGTAAGGGTTAGTAAAGTACACACACGTAGCCGGACCAAGGTGCAGGGTGAAATTTTCTAGATGCCGGACCAAGGATTTAGAGATACCTAACTTATCACTTTGCATGTAGTACACTAAGAAAAGATTGCTATTACTAGGATTACTGCATTATGAGCTTATGGGGAACACAGATACCCTAGTTATTTCACTCATCTTGATAACAACCAAAACTGACTTTTGATTACTAATTATTTATTGAATTCTTACAATTTGTTCTACAAAACCCCCCCCCCCCTTTTATTACTTGTTTTTGGAAGTAATTTGACTAATTGAATATAATTGTTGGTTACAATAAAGTCTAAATCATTTTCCTCGTGGGATCGACCCCAACCTACAAGTTGGGTTCTTTACTTGATAACGATCGCTGATGCTTGTTTAGGGAGGTGTAATTTGAGCGTATCACCCCTCCCTCAATACAAATACAAATGATAGTAATTAATTATACAAATAACAGTCTTAACATCCAATTATAATTATACAAAAGAGAAGTGTCAACTATACAGATCCTCTTCAGTGATACAAAATATAAATATACATGTATTCGCTAATACAACACTCATACGTCATTCATACAAATGATAACAATTAATTATACAAATACAAATGTTAAATTTGATACAACATTCATACAACTGTATATAAATACAAATTGTATTATTCGTTAATACAATTGAGACAACATTGATTCAAATGATAATAATCAATTATACAAATACAAGTGTTGAACTTAATACAACATTGATACAATTGTATCTGATGATACAATTTATTCATTGGTAAAACTGTATTCATTGATACATATACATACCAGTTACATATATACATGTATCCAGAAGAAGAGGAGGAGTAGGAGAAGGAAGAAGAAGATGAGATAAAATGTATAGTATTTTAGAAGTTATTATAGTGTTTATAAACTAAAGTGTTTTTAGGACATATGTATCTTTTATAATTTTAAGAAAAAATACACGAATAAACACGAAATTTCTTATATAATATATAGATCTTTAACTTTTTTCCTTTTTAGCAACCAAAATTTTATGTCCATTAGAACTAGGTGTTTAGAATCAAATCATGTGGGGTATAACATGTGAGTAGTTATGCCCAAAAAAAATTTCATTCACAATTTTTTACTAAATAAACTACAAAAACAAAAATTAACACTTCAAATAAAATGAACTTAAATTAAAAATACCGATTTGTTGAAAAGAAAATTCATGAGAAACTTGTTTAGGAGGATTTATTACCATGCCCACCTTCACGAGCCGTGGTGAGGACTACGACTCGTGGTCCTTCTCGTGAAGGTTGGGGCAGCAGCTAATGGCTAGGGGAAGCCTTGGCCTTTTGGCTTTGGCTTAGCCCCTTGGCCATGGCACT
>JAJOOD010003480.1:0-26031 GCA_029582525.1 Solanum tacnaense
ATTTAAAGTTGACCCTTACAACTCATTAGTTCAAATGACTAGTTTTCGGACGTCACGGTCATTTCTCATCATTTCATCAAGTTCTCAACTCCAAATTCACATGTGAGGCTCTAGTTTCACTAGTTCGTTTTTAGGGTCGTCACATGAATATTCTATTTTGAGACTCGAGTTGCCGTTTTGGCCATATTTGATCAGTTGGGTTGTTTTTAACCTTCCATTGCATTGAGTTATGCTGTTGAGTTAAGTTTCTGCTGAGTTAAGAAAGTCAGGCCAAGGGTTCGCTTGGGGCCAGCAATGGTCTCCAAGTGCTGGTCCCGCCCAGTGTGTAGGCTCGGGGCGTGACAGAATAATACTCCTTTTTTCATAAAATTTCTCATTGAATAATTAATATAAATTGAGCAATACAAACTTTTCAAAATGACTTATTCTAGATATATGGTCAATTTTTGAGGAATGAGTGTTTCAACACATAAATAATAGACTAATAAGGTCAATAGTTTATACATATAAACAAAAAGTTAAATAAAAATAAAGCCTCAAAATCACATATATACTATATAGAGTATGATCCATTCTTTATCTCCAATTCGGTGGCCCATTTTATTTTAGTGTATGGATTTATTTATTTATTTTTAAAAAAAAAATCATATTTGATTTCTCATTTAGTTATTCCTATCTCTACTCATAAATAATAATTTCGAAAATATATTTATACTAAAGTAGAACACTCTATCGAGAGCCAAATAAGCATGTCAAATTAACCGACTAATCTTTCATTATGAATTTCATGAGTAATTAAGAAACATAGTAGAACATGAATTGTATATCACTAAGAAATCAATTGTGATCTTTGAACTTCTGTTTATAAGATGTTACCCACGTTACATGGACTTTTGGACTTCTTATTAAATAAAATGAAAAGAATTAGTGAAAAAATATGACTAAAAGTGGGAAAATCAGATTTTTTTTTTACCTTAAAAATGGTAATAGAGTCCTTTAATTACAAGGGCATTTTGGTATTTCAACTTTTCATTTGTGATGTTCCCACTTATAATAATATATAATATATGATATATAATGGTGATATGATATTATATGATGCGGTATATTACAAGTCCATATAAGAGATATAGGACTATCTTGAGTCAAAATTCAAAGATATTTTATATATTTTCTCTAGTCTTTGTATATTCTTATACTTGCAAAATAGTGTATATCTTTATTGCATATTTGACTAGTGGATATTATTATATTTGTCTGCTCAACTAAATGGGTAACTTTCCCCTCAATTAACAAAGTTTTGATAGAGAAATATTCAAAAAGCACAACTCCATGATTTCCAATGTTTTCCCACAACACAATTCTCCAGAGTGCTCAATTAGACAAGTCATAGTGGAAGAATCCTAAGGAGAATTTGTAGTTCAGTTGGTTGGCTATCTGAACTCTCATCGTGTTGGTAAGAGTTCGATTTCCCATAATCCGCTTACACATTTTTTATTTTTTTATTTTCTATTTGGCATATGAAGTATTTTGCAAAGAAATATTTACTACCATGGAACATCAATCAATTAAGACAAACACAAGATAGATCTTGTAAACCAATTATATTTTTGGATTAATCAAACTTAGGTTTCAATTTTTTTTCTAGAGAGTAGGAGTTACTTAAATGACATAAAACTATATTACTTTTGTTTGTATGAAAGGCAGGTACAGCATATGAACATTGTGCAGAAAGGCCTCTGCTGTCAAATCTTTTCCAGTCTACGATTTAGATAAGAGGTCCATGCCGTTGTTTCAACCATCAATCCGAAACACAGGAACCAGTAAAAGTCAGTTTTCGCACACATTTTGATCTTTGAGAATGGAGAATCAGCTCATTACAAGATCTATAAAGATGAACAGATGCTACTAAGGACATTTTTAGAGCCAATGGGGCACTCTTTGCTATAAGATTCAACAAAAAACAGTCTTTTGTAACTTTTTTTTTTGAAGTCCTTCAATCGTGAAAGTTTTAATGAAAGTGAAAGTAACGAGAATATCTATTAAGAAACTTATATAGACCTCTCTAACAAAATGTTCCATCTGTCCCCTGAAAATTAAAAAAGAAAGAGGAATACTGTTGAATACTACAGTCAACAAAAACTGGAGAAGCTTCTACTATCTATACAAGTCTCATGACATTATTTTGGTCCAAAAAGGCATCGGTCTCCATCAGATCTCATGATATTCCGCTGAACAGAGAATCCTTCAATCTAATGGACAGATCGCCCTCAAACTGGTTGATCCATTCAAGTCCTAGGTTTTCACATCAATATTATGGATCGAAGCTCTGGCAAAACAAAAATGAAGAAGAATTATATGGAGAAAAGCATCAAATCAACTAAAACTAATGTAGGCTCTTCCCAAACAGCTTAATTACAGGAAAAAAAGTTATTTATTTTATCAAAAGAGACAACAGAAAAGAAACTAGAAAAATAGTTTCACTTGGGCAAATGAGCAAATATGCATACTCAATAACCAAATTTGTTAAACAGTAAAATTGTGTCATGAAAAAAAAGTTATTTTGTTATTTCGGTATAATGGGCGCTCGACATAACTTATTATTCCTTTTACTTCATAACTTATGGGAAATTATGATACAAACATACAAACACCAAATAGACCGAAACTAATGTAGTCTCTTCCTAACAGCTTACATTCTAACACTTACACAATTTCATAGATAGTTGATTGATGCTTCCGGAGTTATCTCTGTGTTAGAACAAGTCAAATACCACAACGACGTTCTAGCATGGCCTTGAAACTTGTTAAAAGTTGATCTCCTAGCTGTGGTTCAGACGAGTTGCAGTAGAGAAGAAGGAATGAAAAAAGGAAGAAGAAGAAGAAGAGAATGAATGAAACAGTGAAATGGAAATAACCGACTTAGTCTCTCATCATTTACAATGCCCTATTTATATACAATACATGATTAGTAATCACACTAATTAAGCTGCAAACTAATTCAACTGTTAAGCTAACTAATTCAACAAATAAGCTAACTAACTCTAACTAACTAAATTCATCACGTGTAATATACATTTCAACACTCCCCCTCAAGTTGGGTGATGGAATATATCTAACATCCCTAACTTGAACAACATATCATTATGTGATTGCTTCCCCAATGCCTTAGTAAAAACATCTGCCATTTGTTCTCTGCTAGCTATGTATTCAGTCTTGATCACTCCTTCTTGTAGCCTTTCTCTAATGAAGTGGCAGTCTATTTCGATGTGCTTGGTTCGTTCATGGTACATAGGATTTGAGGCAATTTGCATTGCTGCTTTATTGTCACAGCGTAGATCCATAGGTAGTTCAACTTGTGCTCCTAATTCTTTCAATAAGCCCTGCAGCCACACTAATTCTGCCACAGTAGTCGCCATACTTCTATACTCAGCTTCAGCTGAGGATCTTGAGATTGTGTTTTGCTTCTTTGATTTCCATGAAACAAGTGATTCACCAATCTTTATACCAAACCCTGTTACAGATTTCCTAGACAGTATACATGATGCCCAATCTGCATCACAAAAGGCACTGATCTTTCTTGACTTTGTGCTACTCATCAATAGTCCCAATCCAGGTTGTCTCTTGATGTATTTCACTACATGTATTGCTGCATCATAGTGTGATTTCTTTGGGGCATGCATGAACTGACTCAAGTGTTGCACAGCAAAAGAGATGTCTGGTCTTGTCATAGCTAAATACAATAACCTTCCAATCAATCTTTGGTAAATTCTTCTGTCTTCCAACTCAACATCATCAGTAATATTGAACTGATTGTCATATTCCAGGCTTGTGAGCTTTTGGTTCTGTTCAAGTGGAGTATTTGTTGGCTTTGAACCAGCTAAACCACATTCTGATATCAACTCCAAAGCATACTTTCTTTGGTTCATTAGTATTCCATCTTTCGACTTTGCAAACTCAATGCCAAGAAAGTACATCAATTCCCCTAGATCCTTCATCTTGAAGTTATGATGTAGTGTATCCTTAGCTTCTTGAATTAGTTTTCTACTGCTTCCAGTTATTAAAAGATCATCCACATATATTAAAATGATTACAATATCACCAGCATCAGTTGTCTTAGTAAAGAGTGAGTAATCCAGTTTACTTTGGATGAAGCCTGATTGTGTGAGAGCAGTGGTAAGTTTCAGATTCCATTGTCTGCTAGCTTGTTTCAACCCATACAAGGATTTGTGCAGTCTACAAACTTTGTTCTCCCCCTGGCTGCCAAATCCTGGAGGTAAGGACATGCAGATTTCCTCAAATAAATCTCCCTAAAGAAAAGCATTGTATACATCCATCTGAAATATACACCAATTAGACTGAGCAGCCAGTGCCACAACACACCTCACAGTAACCATCTTGACCACATGAGAGAAAGTGTCATGATAGTCAACACCTTCTTGCTGTGTGAACCCCTTAGCAACAAGCCTGGCTTTGTACCTCTCAACAGTGCCATTAAGTTTGATCTTGTATACCCACTTACAACCAATAGGTGTTTTGCCAAAAGGTAAGTCAATAATTTCCCAAGTCTTGTTGTCATTAAGGGCCTGAATTTCCTGGTCCATAGCAAGGATCCAACTACTATCCTTGGAGGCTTGTTCAAAAGAAGAGGGTTCATTTAAAGAGGATAAAGTGGAGAGATATGACCTGTAAGGAGGATGGAGATTAGAATAGAAGATGAAGTTGGAAATAGGATGAGCAGAATTGGAAGAAGTGACATAATCAGTATGCCAAATGGGAGGTTTGATGGCTCTAGTAGACCTTCGTTGTGGAGCTGGAAGGGGTGAGGAATCAATGTTAGAAGATGGAGAAGTGAGCTCAGAAGTAGCTGGAGGAGCAGGAGAAGAAACAGCAGGAAAAGAGTCATCTGCGGGATGAGGAAATGCTGAAATAGGACTAGAAAATGTGGAAGAATGAGTAGGTGGAAGAGAGGTTAGGAAGGTGTGTTTGGGATGCTGAAATGGAAAAATGTCCTCTTTAAAAAGAACATCTCTGCTGACAAAAAATGTGCCATTGGCAATGTTATAGAGTTTGTAACCCTTTTGTGTGTCTGAATAGCCCATGAAAACAGAAGGAATGGCTTTAGGGGAAAATTTGTCAATGACATTTGGTGCATTGCATAACATAAACATCCAAACACCCTCAGATGATGCAAGGTAGGAGCATGGTTATGAAAGAGTTCATAAGGTGACCTTCCATTGAGAATAGTAGAGGGCAGTCTGTTTATCAGAAAAGTAGCAGTGAGGACACACTCCCCCCAGTATTTCAGGGGTACATGAGCTTGAAATCTAAGGGCTCTAGCCATTTCTAGAAGACGTCTGTGTTTTCTCTCAGCAATGCCATTTTGCTGAGGGGTATGCTCACAAATGCTGTTGACACCCAATTTTGGACCTCCACAATATAAATTAATCATTTCGAGCTTCTTCAATTTTAAACGATTTAAAATAATTAGTTTTATAAAGTTTCAAAAAATAAATAAATAATAATAATAATAATATAGCTTGCAAGTTATTTTAACTAGTTTTGTCACATTTTATAATTTTTAGATAATATATATGTTTTACATAATTATCTATATAATTATTATATTTTATGATTATTCGAAAATGGTCTCAAAAAGATTTAGTTTTAGTTAAATATTTGGTTAATTAGTTTAGTTATATAATAGTTTATATTTTTTAGTTTATATTTGAGTTGATTATTTTATTTCGTTAAGATTAAGAAGCTCATAAATTAATTATATTAATTCATCCTATCTAGGTTTTAGCCAAATTCACTAGTGAAATTCAATTTGGTGAAATCAATAATTCATTTGGCTATAATAAAGGACCAAATTTTGGGCCTTCATAATATATTTTTCAGCAGCCCATTATTCTCCAATCACCCAATTTCCCAGCCCACCTTTTCCCCTTGATCCGGCCCATATTTTCTGGTTCAACAAAAGAAACCCATTTCAACAATATACACTTACAGCATACCAAACGCCCGACCCCACCCGGTTTCTTCTTCTTCTTCCAGCGAAGAAGACGAACAACATCCAGAACGTAGCACGCAAACCCAGAAAATCCCAGAAAATCCGGCTAGAAATCCGCAGCGCCCATATTCATTCCGTCACCTCGTCCTCTTTTGTCAAAAAGCCCCATCCTTTCTACTGTTTTCTGGAAAAGGGGATTTGAAATTCAAATTTTTAATCCATTTCCCCTCTAATTGAATTGATTTTCTCCTATAAAAATCCATCTTCGCGTTCGGTTTTGGGGAGATTTTTTTTGCGGGGTGTTTGAGTTCTTTGGCAGTAGCAATTTTACACTTGAAATTTTATATTTTAGCTCGCTTGTTCTAAATTCCGAAAAGGTAGTCACTTTAATTCTGCCCAAAGTTCTTGGCTTGCTGTTCGTATTGAGATCTCGTGGTGGAGGAATCGGTGCCCTCCTTTGCTCATTGTCTTAGTTCGCTGCCCTCAAAAAGGTAAAATTCTCTCCAAACCGTGATATATATATTTTACTTCGCTTATGGGTTTAGTCATATTATTTTATTCCATCTGTAGTGATAGATTCTAGTTTGTTTTTCTTTAGCGCTTAATCCATTCAGAATCTTGCCTCGTTCTAGTCTATTGGAAATTTTGTGGAGTTAATTTTCTTGCTATATGAACATTTTCTTTAAATACCCGCTGGCCGTTTTTTTTTCTTGTGTGTAAGTCGTATATAAGAGGGCTTGTTTAGTTCCGATAAGTTTTGGGTGTTTGGGAGATGGAACTGTAGTTCACTTTTGAGAGGACATTGTTAATGTATCAAGAATTTTGCTTTGTTTATGGATATGTTCTCTAAATTTAGACGACCCGTTTGCTACTGTAATCGCATCATAAATTATTATAAGTAAAACTTATTCTTGCTTCTTTATGCTTATGCTTGATGATCTCTTTTAGTGTTCTTTCTAGTATGTCCATATACTTAGCATGTGTGTGAGTTCATTTTTTTTTTTGTTAAAGGATTTTGTCTAAGATTGGATAATGACCAGTTAAGTCCTAACTTGGCTACTTTTCTCCTAAAGGTCATGATCGGAATGTTAAGAATATTATTTGTGGTTTAAGTTTGATTAATATTTTTGAGTATTCTCTCTACTACTAGTTAGCGTCATATTTGGATAGACGTAAGAATTTTAGGAATTAACCGATGTAGTGATCGTATATGATGTTATTTCATTGTTCTTATCCCGATGACTTCATTTCTCTACTCCTCTGATCTCATTACTGTCTCACTGTCTAATATGACCTTTTGCTCAAAACTCTATCATGATTCTGCCTAATAATGTTGTTTAGAATGGTTCATTGTTTGTAGTTGAATCAGTGTGAAATATGAGCCTTTCGTTTCTTTTCCTAGATCTTAGTTGTTGAAATTTCATCCTTAAATTATTCAAAGCATGAATCTTTGGTGTTAACCTTCCAATGTACAATATGCTGATTCTTTGACCCCCATGTGAACTTCCAGTGGCTCGATTATGTCCTATTTGTGGCTTTTGTTTTGAGGCAAGGAAAACCGGCTTATTCGTTATTTTCAGTTCATAAGATTTTTACCACAAGTTGCTTAAATTATTGGTATATATATAATAGAACTGATTGTTTCATTACCATGCTCTCTTTATATTTCTAGTTATCAATCGACTGATGTGATTATTTGCTCATCATAGTCTAATCTGATCTTATTACTCCCATGTTTGCTCCTTCATAAATCTTATTTTTGTGCATATATGTAAGTCTCTGGAATGTCTATATGCCTAAACTTTAATAGTTAGTGTTAACTTTTTTTTTCTTTAATTTCTTATCCATGTTTTAAATTCCTCTTTGCCTAGTTTTCTTGTCAATGCTAAAATTTAATTGCTTGCTCATCGATACAGTGGTTCTCATTTTCTTTCTAAGAGAACCATGGATTAATTGGTATAACAGTGACTTCGGGTTTAAGTGGTTTAACCACCTTAGTATTTTTCTTTTCTTTTTCTCAGGTCATTTATTTTAGATAACTGCTTTATCATGTAGGTTTTATTAAAAGAATCTGCCTTAGCTTGGCAAAAATAATGAGTTTCTCTTCCTGTGATTCAATAGATATAAAAGTAGGTGATCTTTGGTAGCTTAATATATGATTTATTTGGTTAAGCTTTAAGGTAGTGGCTTGCATAATATTTGAACTTGTTTTCATTTCTTAGTTTAATGGTATTTTTTTTATTTTTTTTATGTTTTTTTCTTTCTCCGTATGAATAACCTTTTTCCGAGGAAATATGCTCCATTCTCACACATAATGTCACCCTCTAATAAAATATTATTGAATGATGAAATTGTTTATATTTTAATTCCTTGACTTTAGTTATTTAAATTGTGTTGAAAAAATATTGATTCTAACTTTATTTATCTTTTGTTTGTCATATGAGATGTCTATTCGAGTCCATTGCAGACTCCTCTATTCACTCCTTGCATCCCGAGTTGGGTTGAAACCCAACCTCCTACTCGAGTCAGCCTCATCATGTTCAAGTGTACGGGAAACCAAAATTGTAGGTCCCGGAAAGCCCAAAGGGGGTCGTATACAAGATGTATACATCGATATACATCGATCTACTGGTAAAAAATGCAGGAATACAGGGCTGAGGTGAAATATAGGTGTTCGGAAGCAAGAGATACATGAAAAGAGCCTAGGCACATGCTGATATACACTGATATACATCAGCTGTATATCAAAAATGGGAATTGGGTTAAGCCCAAAAATTCCAACAAATTTGGCCAAAAGGAGGCCCAAATTCAATTTCTCTCTTACTCTTTAATTATTTAATTGTGTTTATTTGTTGTTTGTTATTTAACTCTAACTTTATAATTTTTAATTAACTTAATTAGATTCCCCAAAAGATAAGTTATTTCCTTTGTGTTGGTTAACTTTTAATAATTATTTTATCTATTTTATTAATTAAATATGTTGGCCAAATTATACAGTTTTAAGTTAAATCTTTTGTTCTAAAAATTAAAAATAAAAAAATAAAACAACAACATATTCTTTAATGTCTCAAACTCAATCACTTTTTACTCGTTTAAAATTGGTTTAAAGGTCAAAGTATTTATTCTTCAAGTAAACTAAAATATATATATATATATAAATGTATACATATATATATTCTTTACTTGGTCATTTTCTCAAAAAAGGATTAGTCAAAACTTTGCTTTCATTTTTCAATTAATTAAAAAATGATTTTCATGCTTAATTTTATTGGCTTAAATTATTTATTTCGAAAATGAATTAAAGAAATTGTAATTAATCCAGTTTTATTAATATTCTAATCATTTGTATTTCGACTCAAATGTTTTATTTTGGATACCTTTCTCTAAAAAATAAAAAAAATGAAATAAAAGCATGTCATTTATTTAACTATTTTTTCTCAAAGTTAGCCAAATATTGTAAATTATTATTCTTATGATAAATCTTTTTTTTTTTCTAAAAAAAATAGTCAAATATATTTTAGTCAAATCGCAGGTCAACCGCATGTTAGCGGACATTTCGAATGCTTAAACCCTTCTCGAAATGTAAATAGAACCCCGAACCCTTTTTGGTATTTTCAAACAATTTTTTTCTGTTTAAATCTTTGAAAATTATAAGTTTTTTTAATTTCTTTAAAATATATTTAGTGGCGACTCTTTCTAAGTATTTTTCTTTTAGTGGTTTATATTTAGAGCATTTCAAAAAGTGATTTTTCTAGAAATAGTTAAATTACGACACAACAGAAATGACGATTCTACTGGGGAGTTAATTAAGTTCTAACCATAAGATTTGACTATTTGACTAATTATTATTAATTGCTAAATTGTTTGTTTGTGCTGAATGTGTTTAAATTGCTATAAATTGTTGCATTCATGACATAACATATTCCGTCAAACGACGCTTATTTTTTATTTTCCACTTAAAGGACGATTATGCGGGCCGCAGTCGTTCGTTAACCAAATTGTTCTCAGGGCACCCTGACGAATGTAGTTGGCTACTGGATAGTCAACGGTCGTTAATTGTCCCAACCCAAGTAGTCCGCTTGGGTCACCAATCCACTTTAAAGAAAACTCACTCTTAGTCATATTAAGATAGAGCAAGACCAAATCCCCGAAATTTAGCGCATTGGCCTAAGATGACCCAATACCCAAGGCATGTCGGGTCTATTAGAAAGACCACCTTGAGTCCAAAGGGTCCACGGCCTGAACGGACGTTCATACTTACGTGTTTGAAGGATGTATGCGCTATTTGACAAAATGTTGTGTCTTGGATTTTGGGGGTATCTAAATATTTGTATGTTTTTGTAGATGACCAAACAACACTTGAGTTTCAAAATGGTCACCGAGTTGTCAAACCTTCTTCGTATGTGGTGGTACAATCTCAATGCATATCAGAAAAGAGAACTTTCCATTCACTTGGGTCACCTCCCGTCAATAATGAATCTCAAAGTCTGGCCTAAGTTCATTGAGGTGGTCACTCGATTTTGGGATGAAGAGAGAATTGTGTTTCGCTTTGGAGACGTTGAAATGACACCAACTGTTGAAGAAATCAGAGATTGCCTAGACAATGTCGGAATGTGCCAGAAAAGGAAAAATCATCCAGATCATCACATTTTGCTACCAGATAAGCCGACCAGCACAGAACTGAAGAACATGTTGTTACTGGTAAATGTAGACTGGCTAGACACCCCGAGTATTCCGTTTCTGAAATTCTACGAACGGTGGGGACACAAGAAATATTATAAGAATTTTCCAAATGAGTTTCTCAGTCGCAGTAGTTGGAGTCAAACTCAAACCTTAGTATTTGCCGTATGCCTCTTAGGGACAATGGTATTCCCTCAGGACGGAGGGAACGAAATTGATACTCGAATTGTCATGGTGACTCACGTCATCTTTGAGGGTGTTGGTAAAAGGGGACAAGTCAAGAAGAACTTCAACCTGGCCCCGATCATTTTGGCTGACATCTATCGATCTTTGGGTCAATGCAAGA
This sequence comes from Solanum tacnaense, assembly GCA_029582525.1. Lineage (NCBI taxonomy): Eukaryota > Viridiplantae > Streptophyta > Magnoliopsida > Solanales > Solanaceae > Solanum > Solanum tacnaense. The sequence goes on from JAJOOD010003480.1 coordinate 11,040, forward strand.
AAGGGTTTCCATTTTTTCAAGGGTGTAATATCTTGCTGCAATGGTGGATGTCTAAACATCTAGTGAAGACATACGAGACTCAGAAACAGAAATTGGCCGAACCACAAAAAGAAAGCCACCTCGACCATTACGAGTTTCATTTAAGTAACAACATGTTCAAGATCTACTGCACTAGGGAAGCATGGGCTAAAGTCTTCCACGACATAAAAGATGGAAACGTACAATGGATGTTTCAAGGTTTCATGTCAGAAAAAATAGCTATTCAAGGGGCTAAGTGTCCTTTCCTAATCCTTCCTGGCATTAGAGGGGTACGACCTTACAATCCTAGCAGGGTAATGCGGCAATTCGGCAGAAGACAGATTCTACCTTTCAAAGGAGACACTAGCCGCTACGTCTTTGACTACAACGGGTGCGACAAGATACCTTACGCCAAGGATATTTGTCAAGAATGGGCTGGACGGGTCAACCTAAAAGAGAGCATGGCAGAGAATAGATATGAAGCTGGGTATGTGGATGAATACAAAAAATGGTTGCAGGATGATCTGCGTGGTACACTTGACCCAACACCACGCACGGGACGACAGATTGAAGATGTCCAGGTAAGGCTCCAAATCCAAGCCTACCATTTTTAGCAGGAATGGGACCGAAGAGAGCAAGAGTTTCAACGTAGGGAGCAAGAATACCTACGTAGGGAACAAGAGTTCTAACATCGAGAATATGAAAGCCAAAGGGCATTAGCCTTTGCCACGCAAGAGTTAGATGACGCGAGAGCCTGTCTGATACATTTGGACTTGAACTTGGATGATCAGCTTAATACCCTCCAGGGCGTGTCGATGTCTTTCAAAGCTGTGTTCGCTGAGCCGCATGTGATAACCAGCAAGTTCCTCATTCGTGAAGAAGTGGAAAAAGCAAGATGAGGAGCAGGTCCTTCAGCATTTTAATTATCTTATTCCCTGCGTGGGATTGATGTTCTTGTATTTGCAGTTTATCCCTTCCCTAAAAGATGTATCCTTTTGCTTAACTTTGTAATGAATTCTCTATTGTTTATGAATCTTATTTTGGGGGATGCAACAATTTGTTTCAAAAAGCACGATACATCCTCAAATCGCTAGGCCTACCCTGGGCATAAAAGGGTCACATGCATTTTTGGGACGCTATATTTGTGTGACTTAACTGTTTATGTGATATGTTGCTTTGAATGAGGACATTTTTAGCCTACTTCTTTTCGGAAATTTTCTAAAAAATTCCCCAATACCAAATACAAGTCACTACCAAATGTCCGACCAAAATCCCATGAGTCTTAAGTTTCTCAGCCAGAAATAAAATCTTACCATCAAATCCTGAAATATTACTCTATTATCTCAGAAAAGGTAAAATTGCTGCTAAGATGGAAAAAAGGGAAGGGTATCGACATAGAGCTAACTGAGGAGGATTTGAGGATGAAATTACAGCGGCTCAGACAAGAGATCCAAGAAACCAGAAAAAGGAGAATAGAAGTGGAGCTTGCCACCGCAATCGCACGAACAACAAATGCGGCACTAGACGCGAAATTGGCAACAAAGATGACAAAATGTGCCGTTATAGATGAAGAGACGGTTGTTGTGCTGAAAAAGCGCGATGCCCTCAAAGATATAATCGTGATGCTTCAGAAGCCACGTAGAAAGCACTCTTTCTTCAACCAAGAGACCAACATCAGTGGTCCCGAAGGCACCGGACCTGGAGCTACTGAAGATGATACTGGGGAGGAAATTGTCTATAGGCCTCCTCTTCAGGGATGATGGAAGGAAGGAAATGAGAAAACCACACTCGAAGCATATGAGTTTACCCCCCATGATTAATGCAACAATCAGAAGAAGAATGGCTTGGGTGGAGGCACATTTTATCTTTTAGGAGCTTTATTGTCTGTTTTTTACTTTCCTTATAATCTTTAATAAATGAATGAATGAAAATGAAACTTCCTTTATATTCGAACTACGTAGGGCCTGAATTTTCCTTCAGAAATACGTAGGCAGCTTTTCAAGGCCCGGCCCCTATCTTTTTAAAATTTTCTTTTCCCCCTCTTTCATTCTACAAGGAAACATTGAGTTCAAATCTAACAGATGCCGAAGATGCAGCGAGAAGACCTTAGCTCAACGTAATTTAACCTTTCTGAGTCACCAACCTCAACATAAAAACGAGCAAATTCATGCTTGTTCAAAAGTTAGTCCCCATTATTCGTGGGTTAGCATGTTCTCAAACAAAGCAACTTTTATGTGCTTATCTGCTTTCTATGTGATATTTTGCATTATTTGTGCTGAATCAAAACTAACAGATTTGCCTTTGAGTTGTTTTTCTCTACAGGTAGTTAGAACTGATCTGTGTTGATACACTGGCTGATCATCCTTATTTCACTAGATCTAAAGGTCCTACAGATTCCTTCCCCATTCAAAGTTCACAAAAGGGAAAAGCAGCAATGGGTGATAACAACGAAGAAACCAGCCTTACTGATGTCGTGGTGGCTCAACCCACCCTTGCTGATCAGAATGAACTAATCCTGCAGTTGATGCAACAAATTGCTGAGATGAGGGTCGAGATGCAGAGACAACAAGATTTGCCTCCTCCGATTTTTGTTGTCAACACTCAACCAGACGGAAGACCTCCAATTCAAATTCCCCCTCCTAACGTGGAACAAGCTCAGAACCCGCCTTTAAGCCCTTCTCGTAATCCCTGTGTCATTGACCTTACCACCCCAAACCCCCATTACACCTCAGCCTCTTATCACACACCACCCCCTCCTCAAAATACCAACCTCCAAGCGCCACTCCCTTTCCCCAATGCAAACCACCAAACTGGCCTACCCCTCAAAGCCAAAATGTTAACCGCCCGCACATTTCCCTCCATCACCAAAATCAACATACCAACCCCCAGACTTTCCCTCAAAATTACCAACCCACTAAAAATGCCCAAAGTCCCTCCATTGCTCCACCCCTACCTCAGAAAGCCACCTTCCAAATCCAGTCCCCAATGAGCCTTACGCCAATTGTTCTAAGCTCGACCACTATAAGGAAAGGGAGAGAGAGTGGAGGTCAAAGGAAGATACCGCCAAGATAGATATGAAAGAGGAAATTAGAAAAGCCATGAAGGAGTTGAACTGCATTCCTGAGGTCGCCGGGTTGAGCTACGAAGACCTATGCATTCATCCAAATTTGGACCTCCTGGAAGGGTTCAATGTGCCAAAATTTGACATCTTCAGAAGAACGGGGAACCCCTTAGCACACCTGAGAGCCTATTGTGACCAACTTGTGGGAGTTGGGAGAGAAGAAGTTTTGTTAATGCGGATTTTTAGCCGAAGTCTGAGCGGAGAGGCTTTAGAATGGTTTACGTCTCATGAAGCGAGACAGTGGTCTAGCTGGAACGCTCTGGCTAAGGACTTCATCGAACGATTCGCCTACAATGTGGAGATCGTTCCTGATCGTTACTACTTGAAGAAGATGAAGCAGAAGCCGACTGAAAGTTACAGAGAATTCGCATATAGATGGCGAAAGGAGGCAGCTAGAGTTAGACCTCCTATGTCAGAAAAAGAAATTGTCGAAGTGTTTGTGCGGGTGCAAGAGCCCGAATATTATGACAGAATCAAGTTGCTCGTTGGAGCAAAATTTGCTAAGATAGTCAAGGTAGGTGAGACTATCGAAGATGGGTTTAGAACCGGGAAGATTGCCCTTGTTGCTGCCTCGCCTGGATCTTTGGGCTTGTTGAAGAAGAAAAGAGAGGATGTGTCCTCTGTCTCCTATGAGGGGAAGAAGACCCCAAGGAAAACCTCATCATACCAAGGTCGTTCTCAACCTTCACAGAGTTCGTACCCGGCTTGTTATACACCGGTTGATTATCAAAATAATCCTCCCCCCAGTTATCAAAATACCCCTCCTCCCATTTACCAAAATCCCCCTACAATTTACCAAACTCTACCTCATCACTACCGGAACTCCTCCCCCTACGTACCAAACCCCAGCTCCACTTTACCAAAATACCCCCTCGAACTACCAAGCTCCACAACCAAACTACCAAACCAACTCATATCCCAGATATCAAGTCCCCTGTCCGAACACTCCAAATTATCGCCAGATGCCTCCTCCGCAACAAAGAAATTACGATCCCACCCGTCCTAGATTTGAGAAGAAGTCTGCTAGAATTTTCACTCCGCTCATTGAAAGTCGAACAAAGTTGTTCGAGTGATTAACCGCGGTAGGATATATTCATCTAGTGGGGCCCAAGCCGGTTGATACTGGCTCAAAGTTTTACAGATCCGATCAGAGGTGTGCGTATCACTCCAACAATGTTGGACATGATACCGAGGACTGTATCAACCTGAAACATAAAATCCAAGACCTGATCGATCAGAACGTGGTCTCTCTTCAGACGGTCGCACCCAATGTCAACAGTAATCCTTTGCCAAATCATGAAGGCGTCACTATCAATATGATAGAGACAGATCACGATTGGTGCGTGACAAAGGCAATATTACCGGTTGTTCCTGATGAACTAGAAAGGGCTGTACCTTCGTTGAGCATTAGAGAGAAGAAATAGTTTGTGATTCTGACACCCGAAAAGGATGTTGCCTTGGTGCCACAAGAAACTCTTGCCCGACCAAAGTTTGTGATTAAAACAGCTGTTACCCAGGGTATGACCAGATCCGGCAGGTGCTACACACCGGAAGAGTTGGCTCAAGGAGGGCAGAAGAAGGACCAAGCAAAAAGACCGATTAGTGAAGCCGAAGCTGAAGAGTTCTGGAGAAAAATGCAATTGAAAGATTATTCGATTGTGAAGCATCTAGAGAAGACGCCAACTCAAATTTCTGTGTGGGCTTTATTGATGAGTTCGCAGTTGCATAGACAAACTTTGATGAGAGCTTTGGACGACACTTATGTGCCTGTGGGTACTAACAACGACAATTTAGTAGCCATGATAAACCAAGTCATTCGGGGACATCGAATCAGCTTTAGTGACGAAGAGTTGCCCTTTGAAGGAAGGATGCACAACAAAGCTCTGCACATCACCATCAAATGCCGGGACAAAGTTATAAATCGTGTTTTGGTCGACGATGGGTTCGGTCTCAATATCTGCCCACTTTCGACTCTCAAGCAGCTGAAATTCGACTTGGGAAAGGTTCAACAAAACCATGTCAATGTGAGAGCTTTCGATGGAGTGCAGAGAGACACGATAGGGGCAGTAAACTTGGGAATTCAGATGGGCCCTGCAGAGTTTAATGTGGAGTTCCAGGTGTTGGGTATCAACACTAGTTACAACCTGCTTCTGGGAAGACCGTTTATCCATATGGCCGGGGTTGTGCCGTCTACCCTTCACCAATTGTTGAAATTTGTTTGGAAGGACCAGGAATTGGTCATTTATGGTGAAGGGAGCCATTCCAATGGGTATGCACCGATCGTTGATGACGTCTCTCGAGGTTGCATCTTTTACATGGTGGAGCTGGTAAATGCCACCAGTGAAGACTTGGCTCCACGGCCTCTTATGCCTGCCGTGTACAAGATGATTGCTACTATCATGCTCCAGAATGGTTTCGAACCAGGTTTCGGGTTGGGGAAGCATTTCCAAAGAATTGTCGTTCCTATCCAAATCCCCGCCAAAGGAGCAATGTTTGGTTTGGGACATATCCCAACAGATGACGAAGCAGAGATGAAGAACAAGAATGTTGATCAAGCATTGGCCAGACCAATTCCTCATCTGTACCAGTCATTCCCAGTGCGGGAGTATGCCATCGACAACGGTTTGGGGGAAGGAATCTGGGGCCTATTTGAGGAGATTGATGCGGTCATCGAGGAAAAGGCTGGAACATCAGGCATCCGTGATGCAGAACCTGATGAGCAATTGCAGAACTGAACCTCCACACCACTCCTGATTTCCCGCTCATCTGGGTAGAAATGACATATGTTTTTGTTTATTTTTAAAATCGGTGGTAGTTCGGAAGAGGCCCGAGACCCACCCTTTATACAATTGTTGTTTGTTTGAAGCTTTTAAATCCCTTGTGATGTTGAAAAAGGCAAAATGGCTCTCGTTCATGGCCAAAGTTTGTGCTTGTCTTTCAATTTAAATGAAAAGCCTCTTTTATAAAAAAATTATTTATTTATCTGTTTATATTTTACTTTCCTAACTTTGTTCGTTTATGATTTCAGTAATATTAATTTAAAAATTGCCAATGTCATGAACCGAGTGAATGAAATGAAGCAAGTGATGACGAATGTGAGGAATACGGAGAAGAAGATAAGATACCCGAACATGTTGCTGAAGAGTTTCGAGAATTCGAGAATCAACACAAGCCAAATCTTGAAGAAACTGAAACTGTGAATCTCGGAGATGAGGAATGTGTCAAAGAAGTAAGAATCAGTGTCCATCTGACTGAAGCTCAAAGAAGAGACCTGGTCCATTTGCTTAGAGAGTACATTGATGTGTTTGCCTGGTCCTATAGAGATATGCCAGGATTGAGTACGAATATGGTGTCCCACAAGTTGCCGATCAATCCAGATTTCAGTCCAGTAAAACAAAAGACTCGTAAATTCAAGCTTGAGTTGAGTTTGAAGATCAAAGAGGAGATTACAAAACATATCGAGTCTCAAGTAGTGGAAGTGACGCAATATCCGACTTGGTTAGCCAATATTCAGAATTTGTGTCGACTACAGAGATCTCAACAAAGCTAGCCCGAAAGATAATTTTCCATTGCCAAACATTCACATTCTCATTGATAATTGTGCTAAGCATGAGATGCAGTCATTTGTGGATTGTTATGCGGGTTACCACCAGATCCTGATGGACGAAGAAGATGCAGAAAAGACAGTTTTCATCACACCTTGGGGTGTATATCATTATCGGGTGATGTCTTTTTGTCTCAAGAATGCCGGTGCTACTTACATGAGGGCCATGACGACCATCTTTCATGATATGATTCACAAAGAGATCGAAGTGTATGTAGATGATGTCATAATCAAGTCCCGCGAGAGTTCGGATCACTTGACTCACTTGAGAAAATTCTTTGATCGTCTGCGTCAATACAATTTGAAGTTAAATCCCGCCAAATGTGCTTTTGGGGTGCCAGCTGGCAAGTTGTTGGGTGCCAGCAGGAGGGCCATTGAGCTTGACCCTTCCAAGATCAAGGCGATCCAGGAATTACCTCCTCCGAAGACTAAGAAAGAGGTGATGAGTTTTTTAGGAAGGTTGAATTACATCAGCCGATTCATAGCTCAATCCACCGTGGTGTGTGAGCCCATTTTTAAGTTATTGAAAAAAGATGCCTCGACCAAGTGGACTGGAGAATGTCAAACAGCTTTTGATGCCATCAAGAACTATTTGTCCAATCCGCCGGTGTTGGTCCCTCCGCGAGAAGGGAGTCCCTTATTGCTATATTTGTCTGTCTCAGATAATGCATTGGGATGCGTGCTTGGTCAACATGACAAGACTGGAAAGAAGGAGCGAGCCATCTATTATTTGAGCAAGAAATTCACTCCATATAAGGCCCGTTACACACTTTTGGAGAGAACATGTTGTGCTTTGACTTGGATAGCTCAAAAGTTAAGGCATTATTTGTCTTCTTATACCACATATCTTATTTCCAGAATGGATCCGTTGAAGTATATTTTCCAAAAAGCAATGCCGACCCGGAAGTTGGCTAAATGGCAAATGCTTTTGAGTGAGTTCGACATTGTGTATGTGACTCAAAAGGCGATAAAAGCACAAGCCTTAGCTGATCATCTTGCGGAGAATCCAGTTGATAAGGAGTATGAGCCGCTCAAGACTTATTTTCCCGACGAGGAAGTTTCATTTGTGGGGGAAGATATTTCTAAAGCCTACCCTGGTTGGAGAGTATTCTTTGATGGAGCGGCAAATCACCAAGGGAAAGGTATCGGAGCAGTCTTAGTGTCAAAATCCGGTCAGCATTATCCTATGGCGGCTAAACTCCGATTTAATTGCACAAACAACATGGCTGAGTATGAAGCTTGCATCCTCGGTTTAACGATGGCAATCGACATGAACGTTCATGAGCTTCTAGTTATTGGAGATTCAGATTTGCTGATTCATCAGGTTTAAGGGGAATGGGCCGTGAAAAACCCAAAGATCGCACCGTATGTGCGGTATATACAGAAGTTGTGCAAGAGATTTCGCAAGATTGAGTTCAGACACACTCCTAGGACACAGAATGAGTTGGCCGATGCTCTTGCCACCATTGCATCAATGATTAAGCATCCGGATACAAGTTATATTGATCCAGTGGATATAGAGGTAAAAGAACAGCTTGTTCACTGTTCACACGTCGAAGTGGAACCAGATGGTTTGCCGTGGTATTTTGACATCAAGAAGTATTTAGAGGACGGGACTTATCCTGAGAATGCAACGTCCAACCAGAAGAAGTCGATACGCCGTATGACCCTCAATTTCTTTGCAAGCGGAGAAATCCTTTACAGGAAGACTCCAGATCTAGGTCTTCTCAGATGTGTTGATGCTAGTGAAGCTGCAAAGCTTCTGGAACAAATACATGTCGAAGTTTGTGGTACTCACATGAATGGACTCACTTTGGCAAGGAAGATCCTTTGAGCCGGTTATTTTTGGATGACTATGCATGACTGTTGCAAGTTTGTGCTGAAATGTCATAAGTGTCAAGTGCGTGGTGATTTGATTCGAGTCCCACCTCATGAACTCAATGCTATAAGTTCACCTTGGCCGTTTGTAGCTTGGGGCATGGATGTCATTGGTCCAATAGAGTCATCCGCCTCTAACGGACACAGATTCATTTTGGTTGCTATTGACTACTTCACCAAGTGGGTGGAAGCAGCTTCGTACAAGTCGGTAACCAAAAAAGTTGTAGCTGATTTTGTTCGCAACAATTTGATATGTAGGTTTGGAGTACCGGAATCCATCATTACTGATAATTGAGCGAATCTCAATAGTCATTTGATGAGAGAGATATGTGAACAATTCAAGATTACTCACCGGAACTCAACCGCCTATCGTCCCCAAATGAATGGAGCAGTAGAAGCTGCCAACAAGAACATAAAGAAGATTTTGAGGAAAATGATTGATAATCGTAGAGGTTGGCATGAGATGTTGCCATATGCTTTGTTGGGTTATCGAACGACTGTCAGAACATCAGTTGGAGCTACTCCATATTTGCTAGTATATGGAATAGAAGCAGTTATACCTGCAGAAGTTGAAATACCTTCGTTGAGAATCATCCAAGAAGCTGAATTGAGTACTGCTGAATGGGTTCACAAACGGCTTGAACAGTTAACAATGATCAATGAGAAGAGAATGGTTGTTGTTTGTCATGGTCAACTGTATCAACAGAGAATGATTCGGGCTTTCCACAAGAAAGTAAGAGCCAGAAGGTTTGAAATCGGTCAGTTGGTCCTCAAACGCATTTTTCCTCATCAGGACGAGTACAAAGGGAAATTCGCACCAAATTGGCAAGGACCCTACATGGTTCGCAAAGTGTTATCCGGAGGTGCCTTGGTCCTATCGGAGATGGATGGCATCGAATGGCCGAAATCGATCAACTCAGATGCTGTCAAGAGATACTATGCGTGAAGCTTTAGTTTGTATTTCTGTTATTTTCTTGTAATTGTTCTATTCGCTTGTAGTTATTTTAGAATTTTATCCATTTTGTAATGAACTACGTCTGACCTGAATTCTCAAGAATGAGATACGTAGGCGGCCTATGTCGGCCTTGGTCACCCCTTTATCCCCTTTTAATATTTTTCTTTATATTTGAACTATGTTTGACCTGATTCCTGCCTCCACGGGATACGTCGGCGCCACAACGGTTCGGTCATATATCCTATAAGATTTCTATTTTTGCTTCATAATAGAAACTGGGATAGAATTTTGAGAGGGACTCAAAAATTCTCAAGATAAAGATCTCTCCAACAAAGTCAAGACTGAAGTCACTTTGAGATTTGCAACTGGATAGAATTTTTGAGAGGATCTCAAAACTTCCATGATTTGCTCACCAACGGTTAAAGATACGCCGAGACAATTAACTGGGATAGAAATCTTTGAGGGTAACCTCAAAAATTTCAATAAAATTCATCGGTAGTTTGGAACAACTTTGAATAGTTCCCAGCAAGTAATCAGATAGACCTCAAAACATCAACTCTAAAGGCGTTCATTAACCTTGACATGACATGACACTTGGCAGTGACTTTTTCTAAACATTACTTTTGAAAATCTATTTTCCTTAAAAGCTTTTCATTCATGTTCTAACTATCTTTGGATAAAAATATTTTGTCTTATCTATCAAGATGCGGGAGATCGGAGAAATCAATCGAGATAGCAAGACAAGGAGCAGACAACCGCTAAGATCGACACAGATCAGTTCATTTTAAACTAACAATTTTTCTGTAGATGCAGGAAATGTTTTATACTGTTTATATCAAAGATTTTGGAACATGAATAACAATGTTTCATTGAATTCCCAACAAAGCGAATATTGCGACTATGTTCGGAGATGGAACGAACGAAAAGCACGAAGAGAGCAATATTATTATTTTCCAGCAACTAGAAATACCTAGGAGACGTTTATCTACATTATATTACCAGATATAATAATATTCTTACCTAAAGGTTATTTATATTGTATTGTCGAATGGGACGATACCACTACGTGGAGAGTCATGTATATTGTATTGTCAAATAAGATGATATTGCTACTCCGTGGGTCATTTTTATTTATATTGTTGGTTGAGACAATATCGTCATCCAAAAGATACCCAGAAGATCACCTATGTTGCTCGGTGAAGCATTATCTTCGTTCGGTATCAAGGAGGCATCATCAAAAGAGTCACGTATTGCAAGAAAAAGAAGTCATGCATCGCGGAGAAATCATACATAGCAAGAGAAAGAAGTCATGCATCGCGAAGAAAGTTCATGCATAGTAAGAGAAAGGATCATGTATTGTGAGAAAAAGAGGTCATGCATAGCAAGAGAAAGGGTCATTCATTACAAGAGAAAGATTCATGCATCGCGGAGAAAAATTCATGCATCGCGAGAAAAGGAATTCATGCATTGCAAGAAAAGAGATTCATGCATCGCAAGAGAAGACATGTATAGCAGAAGAAGATTCATGCATAGCAAGAGAAGGATTCATGCATCGCGGAAAAGAAGTCATGCATCGCGGGAAGAGATCCACGCATTGCGGGAGAACATTCATGCAGTGCAAGAAAAATTCATGTACTGCAAGAAGAAGATTCATGCATCGCGAGAGAAGAGATTCATGCATTGCAAGAGATGATTCATGCATCGCGGAAAAATAAAATAAAATATTGCTTCGAGAGAAATGAATTCATACATCGCAAGAGAAGGATTCATGCATAGTAAGAGAAAGAGTTATGCATCGCAAGAGAAAAATTTACCAATCACAAGAAGATCAACATCGACTGCATCATTTTTCTTTGTAACAACGACATCAAAAGAACTATCAACATATTACATTCGCCTATTTTATTACTTCGTCATCAAAAGAAGAGTACATTGAAGATTATATTACAAATACAAAATACAAGCTTTATTTGCTTCACGCCAAACCCGATAGAGTTTACGTCAAATATTCAAGGAGAACAATTAAGTGTCAACATGGTAAAAGACACTGTCTCCCATTTGAATTGCATTTTTATGCTAATGAGTTTTATTTCAGTCTTTGTTGAGAGCATCCGAAAGGATGAATTCTCCAAAACGAACCACAGGTGCGGACAACATAAAAAAGGATGCAGCACAACGTGGAACTTTTTCTTAGCAGCGAACTGGGACATAGTCCAAAGAGGAATACCAAACTCTTAGGACGCGAGCAGAGGGGCGACTTCCACCACAATCAAACCACACCCCTATTAGAAGGCATGTGGGTTTCTCTTTAGGTTTCCTAATTTCAGTTTCGCATCCGAAAATTTTGGTTGCTCTTTGGAAATTATGTCCGTGTAAGTTCTTAATTATGGGTGTGAAGCGCGCCACATTCATGACTAAGAGGTTGCAAGCCTCCTTTTCATACTCGATTCATTTTGTCACTCTTCCTGAACCAAAGGTTATTTGGCATAATAGATTTTCTTTCAACCGATTGAGTCGAACTACAAGCAGCCTAATTCCCTGAGTTGAGGGATATGTAGGCGGAATCAATGTTGAAAAATCGGCTGTATTTCAATATTCGCCCTTAAATCTTATTCTCGAGCATTTCGGTCTCTTAATAATCCGATACCGGGATGACTTTTGCATTATTTCAAATTGTGCGTCAAATCAAGCGTTTCGAACTGCAAGTGACCTGAATTCTCATATAGCCTGAGATATGTAGGAAACTCAATTTCAGGGTTCGGCCATAATTCCTAAAGCTTGTACCAAAATACCTTTCCAAAAGGATGAAGATGTGTTCGGTCAAAACTGGATTTGTCAATTTCATTTGCCTCGAATTTCTTTCATCAATCCATGTCAAACAAGGGACAGTTGTTGACACCCAATTTTGACCCTCCACAATATAAATTAATCATTTCGAGCTTCTCCAATTTCAAACGATTTAAAATAATTAGTTTTATAAAGTTTCAAAAAATAATAATATAGTTTGCAAGATTTTTTAATAGTTTTGTCACTTTTCATAATTTTTAGATAATATATATGTTTTACATAATTATGTGTATGATTGATATATTCTATGATTATTCGAAAATTGTCTAAAAAAAAAAAATATATTTTAAATTTAGGGATAGTTATAATTTTGAATGAATGAGTTTTATGAAATTCAAAATACTTTCAAGTTATTTTTTTTAAAAGTAATTTTATCATTTTTTAATAATAAACATGTATATTTTAGCAATCACGTTATTTTATAAATATTTGAAAAGTCATCACAAAAGATTTTACATTTTAGTTAAATATTTTATTAATTTACTTTAAGTTATAGTTATAATATCGAGTCAATTGGTTTTGTAATCGAATTAGTTAGTTTATAATTAAGTTAATTATTTCTTATTTCGTTAAGATTAAGAAGCTCATTAATTAATTTATATTAACTCATCTTGTTTAAATTTTAGTTGAATTCACCAATTAAATTCTATTAGGCTATAATTGAAATCCATTATTTAATAACAATTTATCCCATCTTTTAAGAATAATTTTGGGCCACTTCCTAAAGGCCCAACTCTAATTCCCTTTCTCAAAATTTCCAATCCCATTTTTTCAGCCCAATTCCCAGCGATCCAAACATCAACCAGCAGCCCTTAGCTGTAAGACACAGCCCACCATCCCAGCCCATTAACCTCCTGACCCGACCCAACCCCTTTTCCCTTTAATTTCAATACATACATCAGTACTGATACAGCAAACAGTAGCCGACAGAGACCTAACCCCTGCGTCTTCTTCCTTCCAAAACGTCTAGCAAGCAACGTTCAAATCCCAGCAAATTCGGAAATCTCATCACCCATCTGCAAACTAATACTCTAGCAAGCCCCAACGTCAACCTTCACGTCCCCTCTTTCCCCCCTTTTCGCGGAATTCAGCTTTTTCCCCATCCCTTTACTGGTGCTTTGAAAATGGCAGAAGAAATTAAAATTTTCGTTTGAATTCTCCAACGGATTTCCCCCCTTCTATATCGCTCAATATTTCCCTATAAATAGTTTCCGATGTTCAAGAGCAAAGAGGGGGAAAAAAAAGGAGATTTTTTTGTGGGGAGTTTGAGTTCTTTGGCAATAGTAATTTTACACTTGAAATTTTATATTTTAGCTCGCTTGTTCTAAATTCCGAAAAGGTAGTCACTTTAATTCTGCCCAAAGTTCTTGGCTTGCTGTTCGTGTTGAGATTTCGTGGTGGAGGAATCGGTGCCCTTCTTCGCTCACCGTCTTAGTTCGCTAACCTCAAAAAGGTAAAATTCTCTCCAAACCGTGATATATATATTTTGCTTCGCTTATGGGTTTAGTCATATTATTTTATTTCTTCTATAGTGATAGATTCTAGTTTGTTTTTCTTTAGTGCTTAATCCATTCAAAATCTTGCCTCGTTCTAGTCTATTGGAAATTTTGTGGGGTTGATTTTCTTGCCATATGAACATTTTCTTTAAATACCCGCTGGCCGATTTTTTTTCTTGTGTGTAAGTCGTATATAAGAGGGGTTGTTTAGTTCTGATAAGTTTTCGAGTGTTCGGGAGATGGAACTGTAGTTCACTCTTGAGAGGACGTTGTTAATGTATCAAGAATTTTGCTTTGTTTATGGATATGTTCTCTGAATTTAGACGACCCGTTTGCTACTAATAATCGCATCATAAATTATTATAAGTAAAACTTATTCTTGCTTCTTTATGCTTATGCGTAATGATCTATGTTAGTGTTCTTTCTAGTATGTCCATATACTTAGCGTGTGTGCGAGCTCATTTTTTTGTTAAAGGATTTTGTCTAAGATTGGATAATGACCAGTTAAGTCCTAACTTGGTTACTTTTCTTCTAAAGGTCATGATCGGAATGTTAAGAATATTATTTGTGATTTAAGTTTGATTAATATTTTTGAGTATTCTCTCTACTACTAGTTAGCGTCATATTTGGATAGACGTAAGAATTTTAGGAGTTAACGGATGTAGTGATCGTATATGATGTTATTTCATTGTTCTTATCCCGATGACTTCATTTCTCTACTCCTCTGATCTCATTACTGTCTCACTGTCTAATATGACCTTTTGCTCAAAACTCTATCATGATTTTGCCTAATAATGTTGTTTAGAATGGTTCATTGTTTGTAGATGAATCAGTGTGAAATATGAGCCTTTCGTTTCTTTTCCTAGATCTTAGTTGTTGAAATTTCATCCTTAAATTATTCAAAGCATGAATCTTTGGTGTTAACCTTCCAATGTACAATATGCTGATTCTTTGACCCCCATGTGAACTTCCAGCGGCTCGATTATGTCCTATTTGTGGCTTTTGTTTTGAGGCAAGGAAAACCGGCTTATTCGTTATTTTCAGTTCATAAGATTTTTACCACAAGTTGCTTA
>JAJOOD010003485.1:0-35000 GCA_029582525.1 Solanum tacnaense
CAATCTAACCATAAACCATCATAATTAACCACAATAGATCATAATTGAACAATATAATTCGTTTTACAAGAAGACCCATGTTTAGAGTAAAACCCTAGATTTTGGAAGTCTTAAAAACTCACTGTGAATGGACTTTTTGGAGGATAGCCACCCAAGAATGAAGAGCATCCATACCGTAGGTTGAATTCCTCACGAATTTGGAGAATAAAGGTTGGTTCTTGAACTCCTATCTTGAGCTTCTTCTTTTTGCTTCAATGGAGTTTAGAGAGAGAATATTTTAAGAGGGAAGTGGGTTTAAGTTTGGGTCTTGTGAGTTGTGAGGAACTAAGTGAAGTTTTCTGACTTAAAACTACTTATATGAGTCTATAATAACTTATAATAACCGTCTCCACCCATACTTAATTAATTATGATTTTATTAAAAAGTTTGATCCTTGGCCGATTTCCTTGACAACATCACATGCCTCATCCACGAGTCCCCACCTACGGGGGGTGGACTGATCCACGGACCGTACTGGTCACTCGTGGATTGGGGTTGAGGCTTGTCTTTTGGCCTTGGTCCAGGACTCATCCACGAGCCACCATCTACGGGGCGTGGTATGGTCTACGGACCGTACTGTCTAGGCATCAATAGGGACTGAGCCTAGGGAGTTTGGGGGGAGTTTGGTGAAGCCAAGTGTTGACTCACGACTCCCATCTATGGGGCGTGAGTCAACCTATGACTCGTAGGTTGAGTCTCGAAGCTTCATGATGTTTTTGAAAGCTTTTGGGCAGCCCCCCTTGGTCCTCCTCAAGGATCCTTGGGGGTCCTTTGGGGGGCCATGCCTTGAGGTCTAGGGACTTAAACTTAGTACTAAGTTAGGGAGGTCATTTTACGACTATCATCTGGACGTTAACCCTTTTTAGCACACTAGATTACATGTTAGGCTCTAGCTTAGTTCATTAGATTTCTGGGGTGTTACATTATACCCCCCTTGGGAACATTCGTCCCCAAATGACAACCTAGGAATCCAACTAAGTTAGAAACTCTAGACTAGCAGCCCAATATGCATGATACATAAAAAATGAGTAAAACTCATAAATGCACTATTCACCATATGCAATATTCAAAAGGAGGAACTTCATCTCCATCACAAGACATAGTCAAAGCAACATATGGAAGTAGGAACTAAATCTACCAAAAATCAATATGCATGAAACTCATCATTTCACATAACATAGCAGGAACTACCTTCTCCAACTCAAGCAAGCTCAACACAACAATATTAAGCCAATATGTTATTTCATCAAAACATAACTAAGCATGTTCATCATTTCCCCTCATGAAGCCAAATATGCAATCATCATACTACAATGCAACTCAACTAGAGGGACATATAGACCATGAATACTCAATGTAAACAATACATGGATTCTCATAAGAACATGCATAAGGGAATCATGGAGAACTCATTCAATACACATGACTCCCAAAACACTAAAAACTCAAGAGGAATGACTTACCTCAAGTTTGAATAGGAGAAGAAGAAAAAATATGAGGATAACGGGACATCATATCGGCCTCGTCCTCCGATATAGCACCCTCAACTAAGTGATTCCTCCATAGAACCTTAAGAGAAGCCACTTCTTTGTTCCTTAACCTCTTAACTTGTCAGTCCAAAATCTCAATCGGGACTTCTTCCTAAGAAAGGTTCTCATCAACTCCTAAACCCTCTAAAGGAAGGATGGACACCGGATCACCAATGCACTTCTTAAGCATGGAGACATAAAACACCGGGTGAACCGGAGCCAACTCATTTGGTAAGTCTAACTCATATGCCACTTTCCCAACACGTTTCAAGACTTAATATGGGCCCACATACCGGCGGCTAAGCTTCCTCTTTCTACCAAACCTCATCACACCCTTCATAGGTGATATTTGAAAGTAGACCCAATCACCAATTTCAAACTCTAAATCCCTCCTCCTGTTGTCGGCATAAGACTTCTGCCGACTATGGGCCATCTTCAACCTATCTCTAATAAGTCATACTTTTTCAATGACATCATAAACTAGTTCGGGACTAATTAGAGAAAACTAACCTACCTCAAACCACCCAACTGAAGATCTAAACCTTCTCCCATAAAGAGCTTCAAACGGAGCCATGGCAATGCTAGAGTGGTAACTATTATTGTAGGCAAATTAAATCAAAGGGAGATGGTCATCCCAACTACCTTTAAAATCAATCACACACTCTCTCAACATGTCCTCGAAGGTTTGAATGGTCCTTTCCACTTGAACATCCATTTGTGGGTGAAAAGCAGTACTAAGTTTAACATTGGTACCAAGCCCTTGTTGGAATGCCTCCCAAAAGTGTGAAGTAAATTGGGCACCCCGATCCGATATGATAGATAAGGGAACCCCATGCAACTTCATTATCTCATTGATGTACAACTTGGCATAGTCTTCAGCCAAGAATGAAGTCTTAACCGGAATGAAGTGGGATAATTTAGTCATACTATTAATAATGACCCAAATGGAATCATGTTGCCTTCGAGTACAGGGCAAACCCACTACAAAGTCCATGTTCATTTCCTCCTATTTCTAAGTAGGAATATCTATATATTGGGATAATCCTTCCATTCTTCGGTGTTCGACTTTGACTTGTTGACAATTCAGGCACTTGGCTTCAAAACCCGCTATATCCCTTTTCAAGCCATTCCACCAATAGACTTCCCGTAGATCACGGTACATTTTGGTGTGTCCCGGATGAATAGAATATCGCAAACTATGAGCCTCTTCTATAATTTGCTCCCTTAAACCATCAACATCCGGAACACAGAATCTTCTTTGGTACCTAAGCACCCCATCTCCCCCTTGGAAGAAAGCCTGAACAGACTTATTGAGAACCAATTCTTTTAATACCATTAAAATAACATCTAGGTGTTGCTTAAACTTCAAATCAACAACAAAGGACGATTCGGAACTATAATGAATCTTAAACCCACCCTTGGTAGAATCCACTAGTTGGACACCTAACCGAGCCAACCTATGTACATCACGAGCCAATTTCTTCTTCACATCTTCTACATGAGCCACACTAACCATGGACAATCTACTTAGCGCATCCGCAACCACATTATCTTTGCCGGGGTGGTAAAGGACACTCATGTCATAATCCAACAAAAGCTCTAACCACCTTATTTGTCGGAGATTCAAGTCTTTTTGGCTAAACACATATTGATGACTCTTGTGGTCGGTAAACACATCTACATGCACCCCATAGAGATAGTGTCTCCATATTTTCAAAGTAAAAACCACCGTCGCTAGTTCGAGGTCATGGGTCGGGTAATTCTTTTCATGAGACTTAAGTTGCGTTGAAGTATAGGCGATTACCTTACTATGTTGCCTGAGAACATACCCCAACCCTATTCTCGTAGTATCACAATATACAACGAATCTGTAGGTACCTTCCGGTAAAGTCAATATCGGAGCGGAGGTGAGTCTATCCTTTAATTCTTGGAAGCTCTTTTCACAAGCCTCCGACCACTCAAATTTGGACTTCTTTTGGGTCTATATCAGAAGCCCTCAACAAATATCCTACAATACCCGGCCAAAGCCAAAAAGCTTCAAGTATCGGTGGGAATTAGGGGTCTAGGCCAACTCTTAACCGCATCCATTTTCTTTGGATCAACCTCTATACCCACGCTCGACACAATTTGACCAAGGAAAGCAACCGACCTTACCTAAAACTCGCACTTTCTAAAATTAGCATCAAGTTGGTGGTCCTTGAGGACTTGCAATACTAACCTCAAAAGCTTCATATGATCTACCTCACTAATCGAATAGATCAAAATATCGTCAATAAAGACGATCACAAACAAATCAAGATATTGCCTAAAAACCATATTCATAAGATCCATGAACGTCGCCGGGGATTTTGTTAGACCAAAAGAAATTACTAGGAATTCAGAGTGACCATATCTTGTACCGAAGGCCGTTTTAGGAATGTAAACCCCTGCCACACTAAGTTGGTGATAACCCAACCTTAAGTCAATCTTCGAAAAGTAACTCGCCCCTTGGAGTTGGTCAAACAAATCTTCAATTTAGGAAAGGATACTTAATCTTTAAAGTGACCTTCTTCAATTCGCGGTAGTCTAAACACATCCTAAGTGACCCATCTTTCTTCTTCACAAACAATACCGGGGCACCCCATGGAGATATGCTTTGTTGAATAAAACCCTTTTCTAGCAAATCCTTGAGTTGTTCCTTCAAATCCTTCAATTTGGTCGGAGCCATCCGATAAGAGGGAATTGATATGGGTTGTGTATCCGGAAAAAGATCAATGTCGAAGACTATTTCCCATTCAGGAGGGATTTCGGGCGAGTCATTGGGAAAGACCTCCAAAAATTCCCTTACTACGGGGACCGACTCTAAAGGAGGAGTCTCGGACTCAAAGTCCTTAACTCTCACTATATGATAGATACACCCCTTAGAAATCATTTTTATAGCTTTTAGATGAAACGAAACGACCTCTAGGAATAGAGTTTCCCCCTTTCCATCTAAAATGGGCTCATTTGGAAATTGAAACTTTACTACTCGAGTTCTACAATCAATGGATGCAAAACAAGCATGCAACCAATCCATCCCCAATATGACATCAAAGTCCAACATATCTAGTTCTACCAAATCAACCAAAGTAACTCTATGAGACAATGAAATAGGACAATCCCTATAAACCGTTCTAGCAACAACCGAGTCGCCTATTGGGGTAGAAACTAAAAACGTTCCTCTAACTTTTACATCAAATTTCATAGCCACTAAAGGGGTAACAAAAGATAAAGTGGCACCGGGGTCTAATAATGCATAAACGTTAACGGAAAATACTTGTAACATACCAGTGACAACGTCCGGAGACCCCTCTTGATAACATCTAGATTGGAGAGCAAGAAGCGATTCTTCTTCGGAGCATCAGAATTTGAGCCACTATGAGGGACTTGCTTGATCACTCTTCCTTGATCCCTAAGCATAGGACAATCTCTCTTCATGTGCCCACTTTTCCCACAACTAAAACACCCATCCGTGCCAACAAGGCACTTGCCACCATGCTTTTTGACACACTTTACACAAGTAGGTCTATCAACATAAGAACCACCTCCACTACCACCTTGTGGCTTTGGAGTAGTCACCCTCTCTTTGTTGATCTTAGGAGAGCTATAAGTGCTTTTATTAGAAAACCTTTTAATAAACCTTTGTGTGCCTTGAGCCGTAAATCTACCCTTAGACAAATTGCCATCCTCGACCCTAGGCCTCTTCACATCCCTATTCATCTTCTTGAGTTTTGTCTCCTCAATTTGTTGAGTGTATACCTTGAGCCTTGAGATAGTCATGTCATGAATGAGCATTGTCGTCCGGCATTCTTCTTCAACCAAACCGGATACCCCCATCACAAGCTTATTCATTCTAGCCCTTGGATTGGCCACCAATGTTGGAGCATGGTTGGATAGTTGGGTTAACTTGAGAGAGTACTCATTCACACTCATCCCCCCTTGACGAAGGTTCATGATTTCCACCAACTTTTGTTCCCTCAATTCTAGGGGGAAAACCCTATCTAGAAAGTCCGTCTTGAATGATCTCTAATCAACCAGGCCCGCTCTAACAGGTCTCTCTTCTCTCCATTGCTCAAACAATACTTGAGCTATGTCTTTCAATTGGTAGGCGACTAGTTCCGCCTTTTCTTGAGAAGATGTCCCCATGGCATCCACCACCTTAAGCACTTCATCAATAAAGTCTTGTGAGTCCTCATCCACTTTAGAGCCATAGAAGGTAGGGGGATTCATCCTTGTGAAATCCCTAATTCTTGAGGTGAGAGTACTTGCAATGGGGTTCAAACGAGCTCTAGCATCCCTAGTGACTTGATTCATAATAGCTTCGGCTTGGGTGGCCATATCTTGAGTTTAGGCCATCATGGCTTGGCTTATCATTTGCATAGAGGTCCTAAACTCGGCTTGATTCAGATTTTCCAGGTTAACTGGAGCTTGATCACCTAGAGGAACTTGAGGCCCTTGTTGACCTTGGGGAGGAACTCCCTCATCATTAGCAATCTCCTCTTCCATTCTTCTTGCAGCCGCTCTTCTTGTATTCATATTCCTATATGCACAAGAAAAGTGTTAGGAGAAGGACTTCATAGGGTAAAATCTATGAGGCATGCCTAATGAGTAATCAAAGAAGTGAAAAGTTCCTAAGCATCTTATAGCCTCTCATTCATAAGTGTGCCGCGCTTCACACTTATGAACAAGACTCTACTAGATGCGGTACATGAGAAATCACCTTAGAATCTTTCTAAACCTTAAGCTCTAATACCAAGTTTGTCACGACCCAAGAGTACCCGCTAGCCGTGACACTGCGTATTTGACCCCGACGGGGTCGCATACAAGCCCTTAGCATCATCATCATATAAAGACATAGAAAAATACGGAAAAATTAAAAACCTTTACAATAGAAGTCAACTTATTTCATAGAGGAAAATAGGAAACTAGACTTGTCTCAATCACCATCTAAAAAGAAGAGGATAAATAAGGACAAAGCCGTTTACATCAATAAAATCTCCATGAATAGGAAAATACAACATAGTCTAGAATATAGAAGGAAACTAGAATCAATAGCAACTCGTCCTCGAACTTGAGGACTCACCAAGCCTAGGGAATAGTCGACCGAAGCTTCACCTTCAAGCAAGTAGTAAGTATCAACGATCGGTACCTACACTCATATTAAAGTAGAAAATATGGGTTAGCACAATTCATTGTACTAAGTATGGATACCATGCACAAAATCCTTAAAACATGCATAAAAGGGACATTTAGTTGAAATCATTCCTTTATCAAGTTTGAAAACCAATATGCACATCTATCAACAAATATAAGCCAACCCAACATATAAGCAACCCACAGCAACACTAGTGCAATGCAAAGGTAAGATCCCATAACCCTACCAAATGCTAAGTACGTATCACATTTAGGCCACCAACCACATCCATATCTTATCTTACCATTGTCATAGCAACCATACATAAAAGTTAAGACATTCATATTCATCACATTCATACATACCATTTCATACATAGTTCATAAGTCATCAGATCATCATAACATAAGAGGACCTTATCACAACCCCTCTTAGAGTCCAGATGTGCAATGTATGAGTGAAGTCCCATACCCCCACTCACACTAAGTAACACCCTTTAAGAAGTCATAATTAAAGTCCATGTTCTTACCATAATTCATATGCATGTCATTTAGGGAAGGTTTGCATTAACCAACATAGACCATGTGAGCTAGATGGAATCTGGTGTTCTACCCCAACACTGTAAAGAGGTGTCCTACTTGCCTAAGGTAGAACTTACATTATAATTATTTAGATGGATCCACTAGCTAAGACCTATGTGGGCACATAGTTATGGGTTAGGGAGATTGATACTAGAAACCTTAACTACAAACGTGGAGGTTTCCATCTCATAAGACAACGTATTGGGAACCTAACTACTAGAGTGAAGGAACCCATCTGATACTCCTATCCACTCGGTGCTACGCACAACTCCCTTTAATAGTCATAATAAGCATTTACTTAAGTTCATAGTCATAAAAGAGTGTATTAGACAATCACGTCAACATACCATCATAATAGCTCATAGGTTCCTTAAGTGAGAATGCTCCTTTCACTTTAGAAACACTGGCATGTGAGTAAACCTTTCACATTGTAGTAATATTGTGATCGTGAGAATGTACTTCCCATCAACCCAACAAGTTCATCATAAATATACATACATACATACTTCAAACATAACCAAGTGTATAGGGTATAGGGAAGAAGGATCTTACATCAATACCACAACACTAGATATAGGATTATTATTATCCAAGTAATTCACATAGTCATATAGAATCAACATCAACATACACAAACCCTAGCCAATTTCCCTTCAAGGCCATGAACCAACATCAACCATAACATTATAGAATAATCACAATAGATAGAGATATTTCATTATTCAACCATAAATTAAACATAAACATAATCAATTATCAACTTCCATGGCCAATCAAGTCACATCTTATTTCACAATTTAGGAAGAAAGGGAAACCATGGGTCCAAAAGAGATTTTCATCAAAAACCATCAATAATACAACAATCTAACCATAGACCATCATAATTAACCACAATAGATCATAATTGAACAATATAAATCGTTTTAGAATAAGACCCATGTTTAGAGTAAAACCCTAGATTTTGGAAGTCTTAAAAACACACTTTGAAGGGATTTCTAGGGGGATAGCTACCCAAGAATGAAGAGCATCCATACCTTAGGTTGAATTCCTCATGAATTTGGAGAAGAAAGGTTGGTTCTTGAACTTCTAGCTTGAGCTTCTTCTTTGTTCTTCAATGGAGTTTAGAGAGAGAATATTCTGAGAAGATAGTGGGTTTGAGTTTGGGTCTTGTGAGTTGTGAGGATTTAAGTGTAGTTTTATGACTTAAAACTACTTATATGAGTTTATAATAACTTATAATAACCGTCCCCACCCATTCTTAATTAGTTAGGATTTTATTAAAATGTTTGAGCCTTGGCCGATTTCCTTGACCGCAGCACAGGCCTCATACACGAGTCCCCATCTACGGGGGCATGGTATGGTCTACGGACCGTACAGTCTAGACGTCAATAGGGACTGAGGGTAGGGTGTTTTTGGGAAGTTTAGTGATGTCAAGTGTTGACTCATGACTCGCATCTACGAGGCGTGAGTCAACCTACGACTCGTAGGTTGAGTCTCGTAGCTTCATGCTGTTTTTGACAGCTTTTGGGCAGTCCCCCTTTTGTCCTCCTCAAGGACCCTTGGGGGGGCCATGACTTGACGTCTAGGGACTTTAAACTTAGTACTAAGTTAGGGAGGTCATTTTATGACTATCATCTTGATGTTAACCCTTTTTAGGACACTAGATTAAATGTTATGATCTAGCTTAGGTCATTAGATTTCTGGGGTGTTACAAAGGGACGCATTTTCAGGATCAAACGAACCCCAAAGCATGTAAACCCTAATTTTGTCAATTTTCGTGTGCTATAGTCCATAGATTTTTTGTGATCCGGAATTCACAAAAAAAATGGCCAAAATTTTTCATGGATGTCCGTTAAGACCTTATAAACGGAGCTAGTTCATCCTCCAGGGGAAAACGGGCGCATTTTTAAGTTCAAACGAGTTCCAAAGCAGCTAAACCCAGATTTTATCAATTTTCGTGTGCTTTAGTCAATGGATTTTTTGTGATCAAGAATTCCTGAAAAAAAATGGCCGAAAATTTTCATGAACGTCCGTTAAGACCTTACCAATGAGTCAGTTCACCCTGAGGGGAAAATGGGCGCATTTTAAAGTTCAAATGAGCCCTAAAGTAGGTAAACCCAGATTTTATCAATTTTCGTGTGCTATAATCCATGGTTTTCTTATGATCATGAATTCCCGAAAAAAATGGCCGAAACTTTTCATGGACATCCATTAAGGCCTTAGAAATGGAGCGAGTTAGTCCTGAGGGGCAAACGGGCGCATTTTCAAGTTCAAATGATCCCCAAAGTACATAAGCCCAGATTTTACTGATTTTTGTGTGCTATAGTCCATGGGTTTTTTGTGATCCGAAATTCCAGAAAAAAAATGGGCAAAATGTTTTATGGACTTCCGTTAAGACCTTAACATTTGAGCGATTTTGTCCCGAGGGGAAGACGGGTGCACTTTTCAAGTTCAAACAAGCCCCAAAGCAAGTAAATCCAGATTTTGCTGATTTTTGTGTGCTATAGTCCATGTATTTTTGTGATACGGAATTCCCAAAAAGAAATGGCCAAAATTTTCATGGACATCCTTAAGACCTAGGAATTGGAGAAAAGTCGTCCCAAGGGGAAAATGGGCGCATTTTCAACTTTAAACGAGTTCCTAAGCAGGTATACATAGATTTTGCCAATTTTCATGTGCTATAGTGTATGTCTTTTTTATTATCGGGAATTCCCTTAAAAAAATGGCCGAAATTTTTCATGGACGTCTGTTAGGACCTTAGCAATGGAATGAGTTTGTATGGAGGGGCAAACGGGCGCCTTTTCATGTTCAAACAAGCCCCAAAGCAGGTAAACCAAGATTTTGCTGATATTCATTGATTTTTTTGTGATCCGGAATTCCTGAAATTAAATGGCCAAAAATTTTCACGGACGTCCGTTAAGACCTTAAAAATGGAGCGAGTTTGTCCCGAGGGGAAAATAGGCGCATTTTCAAGTTCAAATGAGCCCCAAAGTAGGTTAACCCAGATTTTGCCGATTTTTGTGTGCTATAGTCCATGGATTTTTTGTGATCTAGAATTCCCAGAAATAAATGGCCGAAATCTTTTATGGACGTCCGTTAAGACCTTAGAAATGGATCAAGTTTGTCCCGAGGGGTAAACGGGTGCATTTTCAAGTTCAAACGAGCCCCAAAGAAGGTAAACACAAATTTTACCAAATTTCATATGCTATAGTCCATGGATTTTTTGTCATATGAAATTCCTAGAAATGGCAAAAAATTTCATGGACTTCCGTTAAGACCTTAGCAATAGAGCGAGTTCATCCCAAGGGGTAAACGGGCTCATTTTATAATTCAAACGAGCCCCAAAGCAGGTAAACCCAGATTTTGCTGATTTTCATGTTCTATAGTGCGTGGATTTTTTGTGATTTGTAGTTCCAAAAAAAATGGCCGAAATTTTTCATAGACGCCTGATAAGCCCAAATATTGCCAATTTTCATGTGTTGTAGTCCATTATTTTGTGATCCGGAATTCACAAAAAAAATGGCCAAAATTTTTCATGGACGTCTATTTAGACCTTATCAATGGAGCGAGTTCATTCCGAGGGAAAATAAGGCGCATTTTCAAGTTTGAACAAGCCCCAAAGTAGGTAAACTCAGATTTTGCCAATTTTCATGTGCTATAGTCTATGGAATATTTGTGATCAGGAATTCTAAAAAAATGGCCGAAATTTTTCATGGACGTCTGTTAAAACCTTAGCAATGGAGCGAGTTCGTCCCGAGGGGCTAACGGGCCAAATTTAAAGTTTAAATGAGCCCCAAAGGAGATAAACTCATATTTTGCTGATTTTCATGTGCTATAGTCCATGAATTTTTTGTGATCCAGAATTCTCAAAAAAAAGGCCGAAATTATTCATGGACGTCCATTAAAACCTTAGCAATAGAGGGAGTTTGTCCCTAGGGGAAACGGGTGCATTTTCAAGTTAAAACGAGCCCAAAGTAGGTAAACCCAGATTTTGCCAATTTTGTGTGCTATAGTCCATGATTTTTTTGTAATCAATGTCCCAACAAAAAATGGCAAATTTTTTTTATGGACGTCCTTTAAGACTTTAGAAATAGAGAGAGTTCATCCCGGGGAGCAAACGGGCGCATTTTTGAAGTTCAAACTCCCAAAGTAGGTAAACCCATATTTTACCGTTTTTCGTGTTATAGTCCATTGATTTTTTGTGATCCACAATTCCAAAAGAAAATGGCCGAAATTTTTCAAGGACTCCCGTTAAAACCTTAGCAATGGAGCGAGTTCGTTTCGAGCAGCAAACGGGCAGATTTTTAAGTTCAAACAAGCCCCAAAGCATGTAAACTCATATATTGCCTATTTTAATGGGCTATAGTCCATGTATTTTGTGATTCAGAATTTCTGGAAAAAAATGGCTGAAATTTATCATAGACATCCATTTAAACCTTATCAATGGAGCGAGTTCGTTTCGATTGGAAAACGGGCGCATTTTCAAGTTGAAACAAGCCAAAAGTTGGTAAACCTAGATTTTGCCAATTTTCGTGTGCTATAGTCCATGCAATTTTTGTGATCAGGAACTCTTGAAAAAAAATTGCCAAATTTTTTCATGGACATCTGTTAAGACGTTAGCAATGGAGCGAGTTCGTTCCGAGGGGCAAACGGGCGCATTTGCAAGTTCAAACGAGCCCCAAAGAAGATATACCTAGATTTAAGACCTTAGCAATGGTACGAGTTTGTCCCGAAAGGCAAACAGGTGCATTTTCGTGTTCTATAGTCCATGGATTTTTTGTGATCCAAAATTCCAGAAAGAAAATGGGCGAAATTTTTTATGGATGTCTCTTAAGGCATTAGCATTGGAGCGAGTTCATCCCGAGGGGTAGACGGGAGAATTTTCAAGTTCAAATGAGCCCAAAGCAAGTAAACCCAGATTTTGCCGATTTTCATGTGCTATAGTCTATGGATTTTTTGTGATCTGCAATTCCCAAAAAAATGACCGAAAGTTTTCATGGACGTCCGTTAAGACTTTAGCAATGGAGCGAGCTTTTCCCGAGGGGAAAACGGGTACATTTTCAAGTTCAAACGATCCCCAAAGCAGGTAAACCTAGATATTTCTAATTTTCGTGTGCTATAGTCCATAGATTTTTTGGGATCCGAAATTCCCAAAAAAAAATGGCCAAATTTTTTAATGGACGTCCGTTAAGACCTTAGCAATGGAGTGAGTTCGTTTTGAGGGGGAAAGGGACGCATATTCCAGTTCAAATGAGCCCAAAGCAGGTAAATCTAAATTTTTCTAATTTTCATGTGCTATAGTCAATTGATTTTTTCTGATTTGGAATTCCCAAAAAAATGGCCTAAATTTTTCATGGACATCAGTTAAGACCTTAGCAATGGAGCAAGTTCGTCGCCGAGGGGAAAACATGCGCATTTTCAAGTTCAAATGAGCCCAAAGCAGGTAAACCCAAATTTTGTCGATTTTCGTGTGCTATAGTCAATGAATTTTTTGTAATTCGTAATTCTCGAAAAAAGGCCAAAATTCTTCATGGACGTCTGTTAAGACCTTACAAATGGTGCAAGTTCATCCCGAGGGGCAAACAGGTGCATTTTCAGATTCAAACGATCCCTAAAGTAGGTAAACATAGAGTTTTGCCGATTTTCGTGTGCTATCCATGGATTTTTTGTGATCAAGAATCCCCAAAAAAGGCCAAAAAATTTCATGGACGTCTGTTGAGACCTTAGCATTGGAGCGACTTCATCTTGAGGGGCAAACAGGCGTATTTTCTATTTTAATGAGCCTCAAACCAGGTAAACCAAGATTTTGCCGATTTTCGTGTGCTATAATCAATGGATTATTTGTGATTCGGAATTCTTAAAAAGAATGGCAGAAATTTTTCATAGACGTCCATTAAGACCTTAGCAACGGAACGAGTTCGTCCCGAGGGGCTAATGGATGCATTTTCAAGTTCAAACGAGCTTCAAAGCAGGTAAACCCAAATTTTGCTGATTTTTGTGTGTTATAGTCCATGGATTTTTTGTGATCCATAATTCCCAAAACAAATGACCGAAATGTTTGATTGACGTCCTCAAGATTTAGAAATGGCGAGAGTTCGTTGCGAGGGGAAATCAGGCACATTTTCAAGTTCAAACGATCTCCAGAGCAGGTAAACCCAGATTTTGTCAATTTTCGTGGTCTATAGTGTATGGATTTTTTGTGATCGGGAATTCCAAAAAATAAATGGCCAAATTTTTCATGGACGTCCATTTGGACCTTAGCAATGGAGCGAGTTCGTCCAGAGGGGCAAATGGGCACATTTTCAAGATCAAAAAATCCCCAAAGCAGGTAAACCCAGATTTTGTCGATTTTCATGTTCTATAGTCCATATTTTTTTGTGATTCGGGATTCCCAAAAATATGGCCAAAATTTTTCATAAACGTCCGTTAAGACCTTAGTAATGGATTGAGTTCATCCCGAGGAGAAAACACGCAAATTTTCAAGTTCAATCGAGCCCCAATGCAAGTAAACCCATATTTTGCCAATTTTTGTGTGCTATAATCCATGGATTATTTGTGATATGTAATTCCCGAAAACATGCCCAAATTTTTTCATGGACGTCCGTTAAGACCTTAGCAATAGAGAGAGTTCATTCCGAGGATAAAAAGGGTGCATTTTCAAGTTCAAACGATCCCCATAACAGGTAAAACTTTATTTTACTGATTTTCAGGTGCTATAGTCCATGGATTTTTTGTGAAACAAAATTTCCAGAAAAAAATGGCCGAAATTTTTCATGGGCGTCCGATAAGACCTTAGAAATGGAGCAAGTTCGTCCCGAGGGGCAAACGGACGCATTTTCAAGTTCAAACGAACCCAAAGCATGTTAAACCAGATTTTGCCGATTTTCGTATGCTATAGTCCATGGATTTTTTGTGATCTGGAATTCTTGAAAAAATTGCGGCCATTTTTCATGTACATCCATAAAGACCTTAGCAATGGAGAGAGTTTGACCTAAGGGGAAAACATGCGTATTTTAAATTTCAAACGAACTCCAATGCACGTAAACCCAAATTTTGCTAATTTTCGTGTGTTAGTCCATGGATATTTTGTGATTAAGAATTAGCGAAAAAAATGGCCAAATTATTTTATGGACGTCTGTTTAGACCTTAGAAATGGAGTGAGTTCGTCTCGAGGGGAAAACGGGTGCATTTTCAAGTTTAAATGAGCCCCAAAGTAGGTACACCTAGATTTTGCAAATTTTCGTGTGCTATAGACGATAGAATTTTTGTGATTTAGAATTCCCAAAAAAATGGTCAAAAATTTCCATGGACGTCCGTTAAGACCTTAGCAATGGAGCGAGTTCGCCCTGAGGGGCAAATAGATGCATTTTCAAGTTCAAACAAGCCCCAAAGCAGGTAAACCCAGATTTCCATTTTTCGTGTGCTATAGACCATGAATTTTTTGTGATCCGGAATATCCAATAAAAATGGCCAAAACATTTCATGGACATTCGTTAAGACCTTAGCAATGGAACGAGTTTGTTCTAAGGGGCAAACAGGCTCATTTTAAAGTTCAAACGAGCCCCAAACAAGATAAACCTAGATTTTGCCAATTTTCGTGTGCTATAGTCCATGGTTTTTTTCTGATCTAGAATTCCCAAAAAAAAATGGTAAAAAATTTTCATGGACGTCTAATAAGACCATAACAATGAAGAGAGTTCATCCCGAGTGGCAAACAGACGCATTTTCAAGTTCAAATGAGCCCCAAAGCAGGTTAACCCAAATTTTGCCGATTTTCGTGTGCTATAGTCCATGGATTTTTTGTGATCCGGAAAACCCAAAAAATTGGCTGAAATTTTTTATGGACGTCCGTTAAGACCTTAGCAATGGAGTGAGTTCGTCCCGAGGGGTAAACAGGTGCATTTTTATGTTCAAACGATCCCCAAAGCAGGTAAACCATTATTTTGCCGATTTTCACGTACTATAGTCCATGGATTTTTCTTGATCTGGAATTCTAGAAAAAAATGGCCGAAATATTTCATGGACGTCTGTTAAGACGTGAGCAATGGAGCGAGTTCGTCCCGAGTGGAAAACAGGAGTATTTTCAAGTTCAAACAAGCCTCAAAGCGGGTAAATCCATATTTTGCCAATTTTCGCGTGCTATAGTCCATGGATATTTTGTGATCCAGAATTCCCAAAAAAATGGCTGATATTTTTTCATGGACGTATGTTAAAACCTTAGCAATGGAGTGATTTAGTCCCGAGGGGCAAACGAGTTGATTTTCAAGTTCAAACGAGCCCCAAAGTAGGTAAACCAAGATTTTGCCAATTTTCATGTGCTATAGTCCACAGATTTTTTGTAATTTGGAATTCCTGAAAAAAAATGGCCGAAGTTTTTCAAGGTAGTTCGTTAAGACCTTAGCAATAAAGCGAGTTCATCTCGAGGGGAAAATGGGCGCATTTTCAATTTCAAACGTTTCCCAAAATATGTAAACCTAGATTTTCCGATTTTCGTGTGCTATATTCCCTGGATATTTTGTGATCCCGAATTCCCAAAAAAAGTGGCCGAAATTTTTATTGAACGTCTGCTAAGACCTTAGCTATGAAGAGAGTTCTCCCGAGGGGTAAACGAGGGCATTTTCAAGTTTAAAGGAGCCCCAAAGCAGGTAAACCTAGCTTATACCAATTTTTGTGTGCTATCGTTCATGGATTTGTTGTGATCTAGAATTATAGAAAAAAATTACCGAAAATTTTCGTGGACGCCCGTTAAGATACTGTCACGACGCAGCGGTACCCGCTAGATGTAACAAGGCACATAGAACCCCTAAAGGTACCATGTAAGCCCCATAGCATATCATAACATAAGCATAGAACAATAAAGAGTAAAACACGTTTCAAGTCTTAAGAATTTTTTCATAAAAGCAACGCAGAAGTATAGACTTGTCTCAATTAGTCATCTATTACAATCCTTCATTCAAATGAAAAGGGACACAACCCATACAACATAGTCCAAAAATGAAAATACAAGAAAAGGAATTGCAAAAGCATCATCCGTCATCGAACCATGAGGATTCACCAAAAGCTAGGAGAATAGTCGGATCCAAGCTTTGACCAAATAAAATTCACCTCAAGAACCGGACCCTACACTTGTGGAAAATGTACAAAATATAGGTTAGTACAAAAATGCACTAAGTATGATAGCCATGCACAAAAATAGTGAAGACTTGCTAAAAAGGACAGTTTAATTGAATGCATGCAATTTGCTAGGTTAAAACATCATTTTGAAGATAGTACAAAAGTAGAAGTCATAAGCATAATTAACTCGTAGATCATCATATCATTTGAGGAAACATATCATACATACCCTCAAAGCCTACTTGTGCAATGCATGAATAAGATCCCATAATCCCACCCATACTAAGTAAAGCTTCTTTAGTAACTATTGTTCATAATTCATATTCTTGTTCATACATTCATAATGGGGAATAAGCCTTAACCAACATAGACCATGTGAGCTTACCATGGAATCCGGTGTCTACCCCACACCCAAAAGGGGTTGTCCTACTTGCCTAAGGTAGAACCATACTCTTAACTTATGTGGATCCACTACCAAAATAACCTATGAGGGCACATCGTTATAGGATAAGGAGATTGCTAATAGAAACACGAACTCAACAATGGTAGAAGGTTTCCATGTCATGAGATACATACTTTGGAAACAAGACGCAACTAAGGTAAAAGGAACCCATTTAGAAAACTGGACTCAACTAAGGTAGAAGCTTTAATCTATATTCATATCCACTCGGTGCTAACTATACATTCCCATATTTTACATATTAAATCTTGACTTAAGTTAATATTCATGGAAGAATATCTTGAAACTCAATCCAACATAATTCATACTATAGCTCATAGATTCAATGGGTGAGAATAGCCTTACAACCATAGAATCATCATATGTTGAGAAAACCTTTCACATCACATCATATTCATACATAGGTGTGCATATAAGGATATGTTCCACCAACACAACAACTAGATCATAATCATAATCACTTTACTCTCAAAGTGTTCTTAAAGCATGTACACAAGTCTCATAATCATGCATAATTCTCATACTTTGCCCTTCAAGGACCATAGATCATATTTCATCAACACTTTTAGAATAACTACATTAGACATGGATAGTAACATAATTCAACTAGTTCAATTACTACAAGCATAATCTCATAACATACTTCTATAATCAATAAACCTAAATCACAAGATCATAATTGAGTAATACGGGGGATTCATGAGTTCTTGCGGGATTTCAATATAAAAACCATAGGAATTCATCAATTAAAACATTATATATCATAAATCAGTCATTAGAAACGTTTTTGAAAGGAACCCATGAGATTGAAGTCAAACCCTAACTTTTAGGATTTCTAAGTTTGAAAATTGGGGGTTTTGAAGGGGCTCCATGGATGAAGAGCTACGATACCTTGGTGAAGAAACCCAACCAATTTGAGAAGAAAATCTTGTTTCTTCAACCCTAGCTTCCAGTTTCTTGTTCTTCTTCTTCCTTGGAGTTCTACAGAGAGGATTTTGGGAAAAAGTTGGTTTTGATTTGTGATTTTGAAATAATGAGGAAGATAACTAAATTTGGGGTATTTAAATCATTATATAGTTAATCTAATTTAGTTTAAAACGACGTCATTTAATGTTAATTAGAATTGGAAAAACCCAAAACACCCCTACACTTAACTGCCAAAAGGTTGTTTCCAGCCCTCACCCATGACCACCATTGACGGACCGTAGTTGGACCCACGGCCTATGTTGATGAACCGTGGTTTGGGTTCTGGGACATAGTTCCTAGGGTTTGATCCACGGCTGCCCACCCACGGGGTGTGGATGGACCTACGGGGCGTAAGTCCCCCTCATGGGTCACTATCCAGGCATTTTCCAAGGGTTCTCCTCATGGACCCTTGGTTGGTCCTTGGGGTTTTTGAACCTCAATGTTCTAAAACGAAAACATTTATTTTAAGGTACGGGGAGGTATATTCAAGGCTCTAACCCTAACGTCAAGCTCTAGTTTTGCCTACTAGTTTCGGGTGCGATACAAACCCACAAAAAAGTCCATATTTACATCCTCCCACTTCCAAGTGGGAATACCTATATCTTGGGATAGGCCTCCCAGCCTTCGATGCTCAACCTTAACTTGTTGACAATTCGGACACTTGGCTACAAAAACCGCTATATCCTTCTTCATACAGTTCCACCAATAGACTTCTCGTAGATCACAGTACATCTTGGTAGGTCCCAGATGAATAGAATACCGAGAACTATGAGCTTCTTCTAAAATTTTCTCCCTCAAACCATCAACATCCGGAACTCATAATCGACCTTGGTACCTAAGCACTCCATCTCCCCCTTAGGAGAAAGCCTCAACGGACTTCTTCAATACCGACTCTTTCAACTCTACTAATATAGGGTCAAGGTATTTCTTAGACTTCACATCCTTCACAAAGGACGATTCGGATGCATTATGGACCATGACACCACCCTTAGTGGGATCCACTAGTTTCACACCTAGCCGAGCCAACCTATGAACATCATGAACCAATTCTTTCTTACTATCATCAACATGAACCACACTACCCATAGGCAACCGACTAAGAGCATCCATTACCACATGTCATAATCCTTCAATAATTCTAACCACCTTCTTTGGCAAAGATTCAAGTCCTTTTGACTAAACACATATTGTAAGCTTTTGTGATCGGTAAACACATCAACATGGACTCTATATAGGTAATGCTGCCAAATCTTTAAGGCAAAAACAACCGCTGCTAAGTCAAGGTCATGGGTAGGATAATTCTTCTCATGAACTTAAGTTGCCTTGAAACATAGGCAATCACCTTACCATTTTCCATAAACACACATCCCAACCCAACTCTAAAGGCATCACAATACACCACAAATCAATATGTACCCTCTGGTAAGGTCAACACCGGAGCGGAAGTTAGTCTATCTTGGAAACTCTTCCCACAAGGTCCCGACCACACAAACTTAGCTTTCTTTTGAGTCAAAGCTGTCAAAGGAGAAGAAATGGAAGGAAACCCCTCAACAAATCTTATATAGGAACCAGCCAAACCTAAAAAGGTTATAATGTCGGAAGGAGTTAGAGGTCTAGGCCAATCTTGACCGCATCCGTCTTCTTAGGATCTACCTCAATACCCTTGCTTGACACAATGTGACCCAGGAATGCTACAGACCATAACCAAAATTCACACTTGCTAAACTTTGCAAAAAGTTGTTGGTCCTTCAGAACTTACAACACAATCCTCAAATGGTCTATATGTTCACTTTCACTCCTTGAGTAGATCAAGATATCATCGATAAACACTATTACAAACGTATCAATGTATTGTCGGACAATTCTATTCATTAATTCCATGAACGCCGCTGGAGCGTTACTCAAACCAAAGGACATTACTAGAAACTCATAGTGACCATATCTTGTTGGGAAAGCCTTCTTTGGAATATCAACCTTTCTCACCCTCAATTGGTGATAACCCGAATGAAGATCAAATTTAGAGAAATAACTAACCCCTTGAAGTTGGTCAAACAAGTCATCAATTCTCGGAAGGGGATACTTGTTCTTAATGGTCACTTTATTCAATTGACGATAATCGATGCATATTCTAAGAGACCCATCCTTCTATCTAATAAATAATACGGGAGAACCCCATGGAGATATACTCGGACGAATAAAACCCTTATCTAGCAAATCCCTTAGTTGCTCCTTCAACTCTTTCAACTCCACCGCAACCATTCTATAAGGAGGAATTGAGATAGGTTGCGTATCCAGTAAAAGGTCAATACCAAAATCTATTTCCTGCTCGGGAGGAATACCGGGAAAATCATCGGGAAACTTTTCGGGAACTCATTCACTACCGGAATTGACTCTAGAGAAGGGGTTTCGAACTCAACATCCCTCACCCTAACAAGATGGTAAATTCATCCTTTGGAGATAATTTTCCTAGATTTAAGACAAGAGACAAATTGACCTCTAGGTATAGAATTTCCCCCCTTCCACTCAAAGATAGGCTTATTTGGAAATTGGAATCTAACAACTCGAGTTCTACAATCAATAGAGGCATATCATGCCTGCAACCAATCCATACCCAAAATCACATCAAAGTTTAACATATCTAACTCTACCAAATCCACAAAAGTGACTCTATGGGACAAGGAAATGGGACATCTTCTATACACCCTTTTAGCCACCACTGAATCACCAATCGGGGTAGAGACCGAAAAAGGTTCTACTAACACTTCGGTGAGCATACCAAACTTCATGGACACATAAGAAGTCACAAAGGACAAAGTAGCACCGGGATCTAATAAGGCATACAAATAAATAATAAAGACTTTTAACATACCGGTCACCATAATTGGGGAGCTCTCTTGGTAACATCGGGATTGAAGAGCATAAAAGCGGTTTTGCTTTGGGGCATTGGAGCTTGCTTATCTTTTCTTCCCTTAACATTGAGCATTGCACAATCTCTCATCTTGTGGCCAACCTTCCCACAACTAAAACACCCATTGGTGCCAACTAGGCACTTATCATCATGCTTTCTTCCACATTTTACACAATTAAGCCTAGCCACATAAGAACCACCACTATTACCTCCTTGAGGCTTAGGGTTGGACACCCTATCCTTGTTGACCCTTAGGGAAGCACTAGAGGAACCTTGGTTGGAGAACCTTTGATTGAACCTTGGTCGACCTTGTCCATCGGATCTTGCATTGGAGAATTTCCCATCACCGATTCTAGCTCTTTTCACCTCTCTATTTTTTCTTGAGTTTTGACTCCTCAATTTGTTGGGTGTGCACCATAAGACGTGAGATATTCATATCACTAATGAGCATTGCCGTACGACATTCTTCTTCAACCAAATCGGACACTCCCATCACAAACTTATTTATTTTAGCCCTTGAGTCCACCACTATAGTTAGAGCATACTTGGATAGTTGGGTGAACTTAAGAGCATACTCCTTCACACTCATACCCCCTTGACAAAGATTGATGAACTCTTGCATCTTTCGTTCCCTCAACTCTAGTGGAAAGAATCTATCAAGAAATGCCAATTTAAATGGTTCATATTCTACCGGGCCCGCTCCTACGAGTCTCTTACACTTCCACTAATCATACTAAACTTCAGAAACACTCTTCAATTGGTAAGCGGCCAAATCCGCTTTCTCTGCCGAAGTCACCCCCATATTATCAAGTATTTTGTAAGCTTCATCCATAAATTCTTGAGGAACCTCCTCCACTTTAGAGCTATGAAATTCGGAAAAGTTCATTTTAGCAAAATCCCTAACCCTAGAAACAGTTGAATGCACATTAGTATTCACCAGAGTTACAACTTCTCTATTGGCTTGAGCCGTAAGGACTTGAGCCAACCACGGGATCAACCGGAGCTTGATTCACATGAGGAGGAGTTCCTTGATTCTCATTCTCATCTTCCATCCTTATTGTGTTAGCCCTTCGTGTATTCATAGGAGAGGGACTTTATAGATTTAAAACTCTAAGGCACGACTTAAGAGTAATAAAAGAAGTGAAATTTCCTAAACATCTTATAGCCTCTAATTCATAAATGTGGCACCCTTCACACTTATAAACAATACTTTACAAAATGTGGCTTTTGAGACATCATCCTAGAATCATTCTAAACCTTGTGCTCTGATTACTATGTTTGTTGAGACCCAGGGGTAACCCCTAGATGTAACAAGGCACAAAGAACCATTAAATGTACCATGTAAGCCCCTTAGCATATCACAACATAAGCATAGAACAATAAAGAGTAAAACACGTTTCAAGTCTTAAGAAATTTTTCATAAAAGCAAAGCGGAGTCTAGACTTGTCTCAATTATCCATCTATTAAAATCCTTGAATCAAATGAAAAAGGACACAACCCATACAACATAGTCCAAAAATGAAAATATAAGAAAAGGAAATACAAAAGCATCGTCCATCCTCGAACCATGAGGACTCACCAAAATCTAGGAGAATAGTCGGATCCAAGCCTTGACCAAATGAAGATCACCTCAAGAACCGGACCCTACACTTGTGAAAAATGTAGAAAATATAGGTTAGTACAAAAATGCACCAAGTATGATAGTCATGCACAAAAATAGTGAAGGCATGCTAAAAAGGACATTTTAGTTGAATGTATGTAATTTTTTAGGTTAAAACATCATTTTGAAGATAGTGCAAAAGCATAAGTAATAAGCATAATTAACTAATAGATCATCATATCATAAGAGGAAACATATCATACATACCCTCAAAGCCTACGTGTGGAATGCATGAATAAGATTCGATAATCCCACACATAATAAGTAAAGCTTCTTGAGTAACTATAGTTAATAATTCATATTCTTGTTCATACTATCATAATGGGAAATAAGCCTTAACCGACATAGACCATGTGAGCTTACCATGGAATCTGGTGTCCTCCCCACACCGAAAAGGGGTTGTCCTACTTGCCTAAGGTAGAACTATACTCTTATCTTAGGTGAATCCACTAGCTAAATAACCTATGAGGGCACATAGTTATGGGATAAGGAGATTGCTACTAGAAACCTGGACTCAACTAAGGTAGAATGTTTCCATCTCATGCGATACATACTTTGGGAACCCGGACTCAACTAAGGTAAAAGGGACTCATTTGGAAAGCCAGACTCAACTAAGGTAGAAGCTTTCATCTCATATTCATATCCACTCGGTGCTAAGCCTACATTCCCATATTTTACATATTAAGTCTTGACTTAAGTTCATATTCATGGAAGTATGTCTTGACACTCAATCCAACATAATTCATACTATAGCTCATAGATTCAATGGGTGAGAATAGCCTTTCAACCTTAGAATCATCATATTGTGAGAAAACCTTTAACATCATATAATATACATATATAGATGTTTATATAAGGATTTTTTCCAACAACACAACAGCTAGATCATAATTATAATCACTTTACTCTCAAAGTGTTCTTAAAGCATGTACACAAGTCTCATAATCATGCCTAATTCTCATACTTTGCCCTTCAAGGACTATAGATCATATTTCATAAACACATCTATGATTACTACATTAGACATGGTTAATAACATAATTCAACTAGTTCAATTAATACAAGAAAAATCTCATAACATACTTCTATAATCAACAAACCCACATCACAAGATCATACTTGAGTAATATGGGGGTTCTTGGGGAAATTCAACATAAAAATTATAGGAATTCATCAATTAATACATAATAAATCATAAATGAATCATTAGAAACGTTTTTGAAAGGAACCCATGAGATTGAAGTCAAACTCTAACTTTCGGGATTTCTAGCTTTGAAAATTGGGGGTTTTGAAGGGCTCCATGGATGAATTATATCCATGGATAAAAAGCTACCACACCTTGGTGAAGAAACCCAACGAATTTGAGAAGAAAAGCTTGTTTCTTCAACCCTAGCTTCCACTTTCTTCTTCTTCTTCCTTGGAGTTCTAGAGAGAGGATTTTTGGAAAAAGTTGGTTTTGATTTGTGATTTTGAAATAATGAGGAAGATAACTAAATTTGGGGAATTTAAATCATTATATATTTAATTTAATTTAGTTTAAAACAACGTTGCTTAATGTTAATTAAAACCCCAAAACACCCCTACACTTAACTGCCAAAAGGTAGTTTCCAGCCCTCACCTACGACCACCATTGACGGATCGTGGTTAGACCCACGGCCCGTGCTGGTGAACCGTCGTCTGGGTTCTGGGACTTGGATCTTGGGGCTTGATCCACGGCTTCCCCCCCCCCCCACGGGGAGTGGATAGACCTACGGGGTGTAGGTCCCCCGCGTGGGTCAGTGTCCAGGCATTTTCCAAGGGTTGTCCTCAAGGACCCTTGTTGGTCCTTGGGGTTTGAACCTTAATGTTCTAACGCAAAAATATTTATTTTAAGGTACGGGGAGGTACATTCAAGGCTCTAACCCTAACGTCAAGCTCTAGTTTAGCCTACTAATTTCCAGGGTGTTACAGATACAGAGACATATTTTGATAAATTATTATTGTAAAATAATTAAGTAATCAAGTTAGAGGTGTGGAATCCATTTTCTTGTTGGTTCACTCTCACTTATGAGAATGATGCATTAGAATACTCTCTAGTCATTCTTCTTAAACTAAATATGAAACTTGTTAGAGTATATAAATCATATACGCAGCAGAAGCATAATCACGGATAAGAAACTTACATAATAGCCTGTTGATATAAATCAAAAATGAAAAACCAGTAAGTATTACTAACATGTTGAAGCTTTCAAAAATCTCATTCAGAGATGATAAATCCAGATCGATTCCAATTCATGAGTTTTGTGACAGATCAACAGATTCAATATTCAGAATAAATATGAAATTAACACACTTTATATGAAAAAATATTGATATGCCAATGGGATAAATACATCCTTGATCTCGAAAATAGGCTACAAATACTTAACCACTACAGGTTTTGGTGGTGTTGTTGGAAACCAAAAAAGAAAGCGTACAACGGCACAAGAATCTAGAAATGGATGCAAAATCCAACAACTTCTTCATAGTCGAAAAGTACAAACTACCAAGTCATCACACATTGTCTGAAATATTTATATAAAATAATCAAATCAATATTACTATATTTACCAAAAAAAAAAAAATCAGGCGAGTAAACTGCAAAATGTACTCTCAATCCTGACGCCGATCATCTTCTCCGATCATTCTTGCCTAACTCCAAATTCAAAAACTCTAAAAAAAATCCCCGAAATTTCGATCGCTTTGCTAAAATTGTTTTGTAAGTTTCTTCTCTCTCTAAAATTTAGTTTGGTATTGGGTTGGATTTTCCCAGATTTCAATTTGCGATTCGTTTGTTATTTTTGGAAATGCTAAGTTCCCAAATTTGCAAAAACCTCAAAACCGGGTTGCAAATTTGGGAACTTAGGGTTTCCAAAAACACCAAATTAATCACAGATTGGAAAATTGAATGCAATACAAAAAAAAAAAAATTAGCAAGGGATGACACTAACAAAAAAGTTTTAACGAAGCGATCGAAATTTTAAGAAATGTTTTTGTAGGACTTTAGAATTCGAGAATTTGTAGGTGGAAATGATTGAACAAGATGACTGGAGGCGGAATTGGGAGTACATTTTTCAGTCTACATACCTGATATATTTTTGTAAATATAATAATATTGATTTGATTATTTATATAGAAATTTCAGTCAACTCGTGATGACTTGGCAAATTTTACTTTCGACAGTGATGAAGTTGTTGAATTTTTTGTCCATTACTAGATTTTTGTGTCGTTGTACATTTTTTTGTTTTAGTTTTTAAATTACACAATTCCCTCAAATTTTCCTTGAAATTTGTGGCATTTCCTAATTTCTCGCACTGTTCAATGATTATCCTCTCAAGTTTTGAGAATGAGAAAACGACTCTTATTAAGTACATTTCCGTACTTGATCACTTAAATTTCACTAACCTCAATGTTTGAATCACATTATCTACTACCATCGATACATAAGATAACAGCTTCGTTCTCTGACTCGAGATGTCTCATCAACCTGTAGAAAGACTCATACAGACACTACATTACAAAAATTAAATATACAAAGTGTAACAAAAAAAAACTTAAGAAACCTTTGGTTTTGAACATTTTATGAAACTTACTTGACTTAAAAATATGTCATTAAGGTCAAGATGAAATTCTTTAAGTTTCAAATAAATATATAAAGTTGTACATACATAGAACTGTACTTATTGGGCATGGTATGTCTTACCTTTACAACCTCGTATATTTCAATTTCATAGAAATACAATAGCTACGAATTTAAAATGAAGCAACGTTATTTTCATAACTCCAGAGAAGTTCTATTCAAGTAGAGGTGCTTAATGATGGTAAAGTATGGGTTCACATTAAAATACTCAAATGTAATTGTATAGCTGCTAAGGATAGACAAGTTCTCATGTTTTGAATAAACCAAAGAAATAGAATCAACGTCCACACAAAATCTCAACTCCAGAGTCTCGAGCATTGGCAGATTAAGTGTCTTCTGATTCTCGATGAACGGAAATTTCAGAATGTTCTAACTGAATGGCTAATAAGATTGGCAATTTTGGTACAATATGACAGCTAAAGATACGCTTTGAGAGCTTCAAATATTCGACATTGCACAAGTAAATATGCTATTAGGCAATACATAATTTTCATCGTTGGCCATATCTAGAGTGATCTTCTGTATACCATGATTCGAGATAAAGATGATGAATTGATCCACATTAGACTGCGTTAAAGTGTATGTCTTATATCTTGCAAATAAGATGGAATCCAAGAATATTTTCAGTATGTTTCATGAGAATTTTATGGATTACTCTAGCAGCAGAAACACCAATATTAGATATATAATGAAAAAACAGGGTATCCAACACAAGGTGTAATTGTGTGGACAAAATATGTCTCCAATGCTTTGATAAGGTGCTAGTTCTTGCAGCATATTTTATGGGCATCAACTCTAGTATTCTAAGTAATATGCCGATCGGTAATTCGCAAATAATGATCACTAGCTAACTTGCTTCTACAACATTTACTCATACTCATTTTTTTCTGAAATATTTTACAGAAAAATTTAAATATTTGCTTCTACATGAATTGAGTGGTCTATTAATAGTTCTCCTACTAGTAGTAATGAACAATTTTTAAGTCGGAAGAAAACCAATGAGCACTATTCTTGAGTTCTTCAGGGGACTTTTTCTTGAACTTCCCAAGTCTATTCATTTCTAATAAATACATCACATTCCCAAATCAATTTTCAATGACAATGATTAGTTATCTAGAAAAAAATGTGTTCCCAAATGACAAAGGAGGTGTGTACAATTAACTTAATTTGAGATTTTCTATCTCATGGATATAAAGTGGAATTTCAATTCTATGTTTAAATCTTGTCATGCAGCAATAATAACTATGCATCAATCGTAAATAAGTAGGGGTCAATTATTTTCATTACTCGCTAATACACAAACAAGGTATACAAGGTTCAACACACTTTAGAGAAGGTCAAAGAGGTTCGCTTACCTTAAGAGGGTAGAAAAACAACTCGGCACTTGCGCCTTCCCCTTTCGTTAAGCTTCTGAATTCATACAATCTAATCAATTATAAAATCCCCATTAG
Source organism: Solanum tacnaense (assembly GCA_029582525.1). Taxonomy (NCBI): domain Eukaryota; kingdom Viridiplantae; phylum Streptophyta; class Magnoliopsida; order Solanales; family Solanaceae; genus Solanum; species Solanum tacnaense. Next base: position 27,519 of record JAJOOD010003485.1, read on the forward strand.
CAATCACGAACAACAAGACTCATAAAGATGATTTTCGAAATTGGATCCAAATCGACCAAAAAAGTCAATCCCGTGGGCTAAGAGTAAATTTGGAATTTTTATAGAAAATCATGATACCCAAAGGTTTTGGAACCACATGTGAAGTCATAATGAAAACAAGTTGAATCTAGGATCAAAACTCCAATTTATTGAAAACACAAGTTTCATGAAAAAAAAACCTAGAAGTTTGAATTCAAAAACAATGATTTGATGATAAAATCATGAAATACTAATTGGGTATTGAAGGTTAGAAGTAAAAATCACTTACCCAATCAATTAATCTTGAAAGCCCTCTTTAAAATCGCCACCCTAGAGTTCTCAAGGTCCAGCAATAGAGAAATGGGGAAGAAACCCCAATTTTGGAATAAAATACTTCCCACGTCACAATACTCTACGTGATTGCGACTTCATCCACGTGTCGCGAAGAGGAAAATAGTCAACTTAATAATTAACTAACGCGGTCGTGACACGGCCCACACGATCCCGATATCTAGGGACCAATGGCATAGCCACATGGTGGTCAGGGTGTCCAATTGGACACCCTTCGTTGGTAAAAAATACCACATATACAAATAATATGATACACAAATGATTAAATAACATATTTTGGACACCCTAACATAACAAGTTGTTATAGCCTAGTGGTTTCACCTCCTTGGAATGAGGAAGTGTTTGTGTGTTTGAATCTCACTAGTTCTATTTTTTTCAAAGAGCTTTTATTGTGCTATTTCTAGACACCCTTTGTGAAATTCCTTGCTCCTCTACTACTAGGGGCCTAAACCTATGCAATAACGTCAGGTCTCACACGATCGCGAGGCACTACACCACATCTTAAGGGATTACTAAAGAGAGGATCTTACGATCGCGATGCACATCACATCAAGCACGAGAAATAGCAGCAACATCAACATATCAAGGCAAAACATTCCCCGAATAGACCCTTCGAGATTCCTTTAGAATCCCGTGCACACAAACCAGATATGCTACCCAACTAAATTCGACATTCCATACTAAATGAAACCATCAAAATACGGATTGGAGGTCTCTTTGATCCAGCAGTCGTGTAAGCCACAAATAACTAACTTTCACCCAAAAAGAAAAAAATGCCCTCCAAACCTCTAGAAATTGAACTAAGACCTTACCTAGGACAGAAATCACCTCCTGAATCCAATGAAATCAATAAAAATCCAAACTGAGCGTTGGAACTTTGAATATTGACTAAAGTTAACTCTTGACCTAAATTCACTTTTACATTTAACTCAAGGTCTCAAATCCAAATAAAGGCTTCGAAACTGAAAATGATAATACCCCTTCATGAATTTGCACATTTCAGAGTTGATGGAACTGACAAAATTCTATTTCGAGATTTGTAGTTCCGGATGTTGACTAAAGTCACTTATATCAACTTAAGGGTCTCCAAAACTCTAAAACTTCCAAAAATTACAAATGTTTGATCACTCTACAAGACTAGTTTCATAAACTGATGAAACATGACTCGGGACAACTATTGGGAGGAGTAAATTTTAAATTTTCCAAAAATTTCTAGAAATGACCTTCAGGGTCATTACACTGACCCCCTTAATTTAGATCATGAAGAACAACCTGTATAAGTACCTGGTTCTAGTCAAGAACAATCCAGTGTGAGAATTTCAAATTGGAAGCATAGAACATCTCATCCTCTAGATAATCTCACCTCTTCACTAGATATTTGTATGCAGACTTAGTCGAAGTCCAGAAATATGTTTGCCTTTTCAGCCTTCATATCTTAGATCAAGCCCAAGAACATCTAGGAAGCCTTAAAGGACTCAAACTAAGTCAACGCCAAGCAAGAAGATCTTCATTGGTTTGAAAGAAACAAGGTCTTGCATCTGGTTCATTGCTAACAGAATTGTCATAGGACCCAGTGGGCTTTCAAAAACAAGTTAAATGAGATGTGCAACACCATAAGGAACAATGCCATACTGGTTTTTCAAGGATATAAACAGGAGGAAGGTATAGATTATGATGAAACATTTGCCCTTATCACTAGTATGGAAGCCATGAGAATTCTCATTGCCTTTGCTTCCTACATCGATTTCAAATTGTTTCAAATGGATGTTAAAAGTGCATTTCTGAATGAGTACTTGAAGGAGGAAATCTATTTGAATAAACCACTTCTGTTTGAAGATATTGCAATCCCTATAATGTATTTATGTTGGATAAAGCTATGTATGGGAAGAAGCAAGCACCCATTGTCTGGTATGAACAATTGTCAAAATTTCTTTTGAGCACTCTCTTCTTGAAAACCAGGGGAAGCATCTGTTGATCGTCCAAGTCTGTGCTGACGATATCCTTTTTGAGGCCACTCTTGATTCATTTTTGTGAAGAATTTGCTAAATTTATGGGGAGTGAGTTCAAAATGAGAATGATGGGGGAATTGAATTTGTTTTTTTGCTTACAAGTGAAACAAACTAAGAATGGAACCATGATTAGTCAACACAAGTATATAAAGGAGCTTCTGAAGAGGTTCAACATGGAAAATATAAACCAATTGATCCACCCATTGAGACTTCTTCAAAATTGGATAGCGATGAACCAGTTCCTCTCATTAATGAGACTATGTATAGAGGAATCATTGTCTCATTACTATATCTAACTGCCAGTCGACCTGATGTTGTGTTCAATGTGGGGATAACCAACATATGTGCTCCAACTTGAGAGGGATTGCTACAAAATATAATACCTGTAATTATTATATCTTCCATATATAATAGGAGCATATTCTTAATTATTTTCCTTGATTTTTTTTATTTGTTTCCATCGAAACAAACATATGTATTTGTATAAATATCATGTCTTCATGAATAGAAAGATACAACTTATTCCATTCTATTTCAGAGATAATAAGGCAAATATTATATTAACATATATGATGGTATTGAGTATTTCAGTAGCGTACATACAACGGTTAGGTGTATCATGGGGCTCTTGCATCTTGAGAGAACATATGATTGGTGGCAACATATGAAAGTTTATATGCTCCATCTTTTTAGACTATGGTAATATGTTCAATAGTATATTTTCTTTTCTTTTCCAATAAAATGTTAGTGGATAGTTCACTATATAGTTTGTGTAGAAAATTAAAACTATGTTTGTCTAACATGCATTTTTATTGTGCAGGCCATTACAGTCAATCAAATGGTAGAGATACCTCTGAAATACAGACAAAAGACTGGAAAAATGAATTCTTTGAAGTGATTCCACAAAGGAAAACATGTGAGGGTGATAATGATGTTGAACGGGAAGAGACGGAAGGGAAAAATGATCATGAATTTAAAAGACAGTGCATTGGGAGTTGAAGTTTCTAAAGCTTCCATTAGATACAATCCCGATAGCCGTCGGTATCATCTTGTTCTCCAGAACTTAATTATCTTGGCGAAACGGCAGTTTGTCTTGTAGAGAACATATTTTGCTTTAATTTTCTTTTTGCACTAACTGACTTTAACTATAGCTTCCTCCTTTTGGAAAGGATAATTTTGTTGTGTTATGCTTCAGCAAACTTGAGATGGAAAATTGATGACACGTTCTTTTTTCTGGTAGATCTGATCGAAAGAGTCTGTCCTAGCTAAGTGTTCATCCTGCTAACATTTGTATTGTGTGATTCATTGCAGCAAATTGATTAAGACTTGGAGGGATAGTAATATACTACATAGATTAGGATTGTCGTAACATTATTACTCCATCTGATGTTTAAATCCTTTATCACTACATTTACTCATGAATGGAAAGCTTGGTGTGTGATTGCTTTCAAGGATATAGCATCAAAATATCTACAAGTACCAGCATTTGTGTTACTACAAAATAAAAGCTATTTTTTCTCTCCGTACGTATTCTACACTTGATCTATAATGGTCGTTTCCTAGAGAGTGAACTACACGCCCCTCCCTATAGAGCCGCCAGAAAGGGCTCCATCAGCGCATGCTACTTCTCAGATTACTCTCAAGCCAGGTGCGACCATATCTGTCGAAGCAAACCAAGGAAAACCAATTTATGCCGCAACTGTTACCACGGCAAATCAACTAGCAAATGCTCCTAAACACCCCAGAGAATCAGTAATTGCAAGAATCACTACTCATAATGGTACTCCGGCAGTAATATACAAGGCAAAAGATTACTATGCTATCATGGCGAAAGAATGTAGGTTGACAATCGTTGGCTGATTCTTAAAAGTGAGACCCCAAATTGATCAAATTAAGTAAATTTTTAAGGAATTAATTCTAATCAGGGGCTCAGTAAAAATTGGTGTGTATGATAATCACAACATGTTCTTAGATTTCACAAATGAAGATGATTTTAACATGGTATGGTTCAAAAGGGTCATCAAGAAGGAGGGGCTTCAAATGTGGCTACAAAAGTGGACTCCCGATTTCAAACCAGAAGAGGACAACCCTATTGTACCCATGTGGGCTCTTCTACCAGGTTTGTTATTCCATATGCATTCATGGCATTATGTTAAACAAATTGTCAACACTATTGGAACCCCCTTAGCTCAAGGATCAATAAAATGGTAACACACAAAAGGATGATCACTACAAAAAATCATGTTATTTGCGAGGGTTAAATCTACATGTTGCAGCGGTCAACAACCCCCCAATCAGTTCCCATGGCGGTTTTCGAATCCACCCCAAGAACGTTTGCCCTTACCAGTTTATGGAGGTTGTTTTCCTGGCCGCTGAAATATTTTAGCAACGGTTTTATAGCAGGGGAAAACCCCTGCAATATGTTGAGTTTTAAGTTAATTATTTTATAAGTTGTGGGGGATTAAAACCCCCGCAATATGTGTTGGAAAATTATATGCACAGCGGAAGCATACCACAATCATACAACTTACATGAATAATAGACAACACATTGTTTATGCTAAAACAAGTACAATCATGTTAGAGCTTATAAACATTCAGAATTACCTCTTGAAGCGTGATCAGATACTTTCAAGTGAATCCACAAGTTAGTCAACAAGCTAGAACCTTCAAGCAAATCCACAAGGTAGTCCACAAACTGGACCACAGTTCTGCGGTCTTCTACAGTGATCCCAAGTTCACTTCTGAACTCTCTCAATACTTGGGTGGGCAAGTATTTTATAGAAAAGTTATCTTCTTTCAAGGGTTAGAAGAATCCCTATTTATAGAAATTTCATCCTAGTCCAAGGAGAAGGAATACAATGACTTTCCTTAGAATAGAAAGACATGTACATCTCTCTTTCCTTAGAAAAGAAAAAGTCATGTCCTTCTCCCTTTCTTTAGAATAGAAAAAGTGATATACTTCTTCTCCCTTTCCTTAGAATAGAAAAAGTGATATACTTCTTCCTTGCCTTAGAACAGAGAAAGATACATACTTCTCCCTTTCCTTAGAATAGAGAAAGACATATATTTTTCCCTTTAGAATAGATTCTGAATTCTAGTTAAATATGGACACGGTAGGGACCACAAAATTAATTACCGAGGCATCCTATTATGAAAATAATTCCAAATAATTAATTTGAATTATTCTTACTTTAATAAATTACAAATCATTCCAGTAGAAATTCATAATTGCACTCCTCTATTTATATTTCAAAATTCTCCATAAAACACATATGCAATTCGCCAATGTTAAGATTACAGATACTAATCAATAAATTAAATTACTAACGAACTTAATTCAATGATCAATATCCTTTAGAGCACTGCTTAACTTATTTCATGTGCCGGATTCATAAATCAACTTGCAAGGTTTGACACGATGAAAACTTTTAAGTTTCTCAAAAGAGCATATCATCAATCTCTATATCGAGACATGGATTCCGTCAACTAACTTATTATTTCACCAATATATATTATCATCATCCAATCTACCAGGAATATTGACCCATTTTAGAATCTCACCTTTTAATAAATCAAAATGATAATTAACATATACAAATCATAATAGTTATATCAGGATTAAGAATATAAGTACATTTAATAGTTTAGAGAATATGCTTTTGTCAGTCAGTCTAAAGAAACTATCTCCACTCGATCTCGTTCAATATATAAAAAATGCACTAGCACAAGAAGTTGGAACTATACCATTCCCATAATCAAGATAAACTACATAAAATCTTGTGCTACAATCGTACCGATAGCATGTCCAGTTCCCATCTTAGAATCTTATAAGAACTGATGATTTAATCCTATGTGTATAAGCTTAAACTCTATACACTAAATCATATACTATATAAGTAAATAGACACCATAAATGAATATATAATCTATTAAAATGAATACATGATTATTCTACAATAAATACTATATCTAAACACGTGGTTAATAGTAGATATCCCAACAATCTCCCACTTAAACTTTTAACTCCATCGTGATTGTTATAATGTACTATATCTAAATGCATGGTTAATAGTATATAACCTAACAATCTCCCACTAAGATATTTAATATTGAAAATTGTTAGAATACTATTTCTAAACACATGATTAATAGTAAATACCCTAACAATCGCCCACTTAGAGTGTTAACAATTCATTTACAACTTTCACAAATATTCTTTTTATGTTTTTATCAAAAGGATTTTACCAAGTTGTTTTCTTATGCAACTTCGTCTAGTAATGTTGAGTCGTAACTTATCATTTTTGTATTAGATCTTCAGAGGCCCTATCATGAAACCTTTCAATAGTTTACTTCTTTACAAGAGTTCTATCATGAAAGTCCTCTTAATCATACAAAACCAATCAATCTTCGTTATGATTGTCCCACTACGACTAAGTATTACTACAATAGTCACACTTTCATGTTCTTGAGTCTTAATATTTTCCCCAAAACTTTTAAGTAATGAAATATATAAAAAAAAATCATGTAGTGCTCTTTAATTTTCCCAACATCACTTTCACTACTTGAGGTAGTAGTATTTTTATGTCTAGTAATGTTTCTCCCACTACGTAAATGTAACACCCCATAGTTTAGTAGGTCAACCAAAGCTTGACATGAGGGTTCGAGTCATAGATTTTACTTCCCGAACTTAGAACAAATGGTTTAGGGTTAAAACGTCAAGGTACAACTCCCCAAGGACCAACCAAGGGTCCTTGAGGAGGACCCTAAAATCCCCCTTGAAACTGCCCAAAACAGTCCACCCACGGGGGGACCTACTCCCCGTAGGGGGGTCCATGACTCGTGGATGGGACTCATGGGTCAAGACCTCTATATTAAACTCCCAGACCCTCACCCAAAGATGACCAGCACGGACCGTGGGTGGACCCACAACCTGTGGGAGTAGTCTCGTGGGTTGAGGTGTAAAGTCGTCAATTGGCTTAAATTGGGGGCATAGGGAGTCATTCCATAATTATTTAGGGGTTAAGTGGTGTTGTTTTATTAGTAATTAGACCACCTATATAAACCTAATATACCCCTAAATATATTTATCCTAGATATAATTT